>JZLH01S0169073.1:2537-15728 GCA_001188425.1 Eucidaris tribuloides | reverse complement strand
TTATATGACTGCAGCAAATATTGAAATAAACAGAAATGGAGCTAGTTTGTGGCCAAAATTAAAGCATAAAATAATGTCATGATCCAATGATAATGTTTGGCATATTGCTGCATAGACTTATGGTGGCATGCTGATTTTCAATTTCAAGGTTAACCCGTTTGAGACCAAGTACGAGTTAACTCGTGTTGAGGTCTATGAGAAATGCATGTTATAGTGAAATCAAATCATCTCTAACGGGTTAAAAATCTAACTTTTTGCATTTAAAAATTACATAGTTGAATTTTTCATGTAATGAACTTATGATTAGACACCAATCCAATATCATCAAAATTGGTCAACATATATTTGCATGACATTAAAAGTGTGTTGACCTTTTTGATATTTTGGGCTGTAGCACCCTCATTTGATGTCCGAAGTACACAAATTATACACAGTAAACATTTTTGGAATTGTGAGTAGACAAGTAATTTGATATGCATATTGATACAATTAGGACAAATTTAATCTTTGACCCCTATGTGAACTTTAAAGCAGAAGTTTAGTTTTGGGGATTTTTTGTTATTTGAAAGCTTTATCCCCCAAAGTCATAACCCTGCAATAATAGATTCTGAATGTCTTTAGTTTTTTTTTAGTTAGTTCATGAAAAATACTCGGGGGGGGGGGGACCCCCGAGATTTTTCATTAATTATTTAAAAAAAAAACTACAGACAAAAAGAAGGTTATATGAGTTATACCTCATCTGAAAGAGCAGAGCCTGCTCTTTCAGATGAGGTATAACACATGCAACCTTAAAGCCTTTTTAACCCTTTGGATGCTATAATATAAAATATAGTCGAAAATCTCGGGGGTCCCCCGAGATTTTTCATTAACTTATTTAAAAAAAACTAAAGACATTCAGAATCTATTATTGCAGGGTTATGACTTTGGGGCATAAAGCTTTCAAATAACAAAAAAATCCCCAAAACTAAACTTGGGCTTTAAATTTGAAATAAGGAAAATGTTGTCTCTTTAATTGAGAAAAAAGAAATGTGCGTGGTGGAAGAGTTACTATTAGCTACAGTATCTCTGAATGGAGGTAACTAGTTTCATAAAATCCTGATCAGTACCACACAACCATCCAAGTACAACCGTGGGTTAGCTAGGATATAATGTAGACCGTCTGAACAAATGCCTGTATTTTTCATGATATCCTTAATGAATTTCACAAACACTTCCTACTATTCTTGTAGCATTTAAAACTTTTATCATAAATGAAACTAATTTCACACACAAATACACATCTTCAATTCTAAACACCGAACTGTATCTGCGATTTTGGAATAGAAACACTATTTAACCTAAAGCCGCACAACAATGTAGTGTCTGTAGGCATATGTGGGGGGATTTTTTTGTCAAGGCTCCAGGTGAAGCTAACCAGACATAAAGGATTATGTGCAAAACATGGAACATGGCATGATGACAACATAAATATCGCTTTCAAATATGTAGCGGCTACAATTCCATACCATATGTGACCGTGTATCACGAAACCACCAAAAAGTCGATGGGGGTAAATTTACGCCAGGGCTGAAAATATGAGTAATGGGTCAACATGTTTGATTTTCAGTTTTTGATATTTTCTGAAAGAGCAACTCTTCTTCTACCCAAATATGAAGTTTGGAAGCATAACATGCAGTTTAAGTTGTATTTTGGGTAAATTTTCTATACCCATGTTGTTTCAGTTGTTGCAGGTTCCCATCCGACAGCGTGAAAAATGTATGTGAAGGACAGGCCAACAACTTTTACACTCCATAACTTTTGAATGGAGTACTCTTGAGTATTGAAACTTGAATATAATAATGAAGAGGACCAAATTAATATGCTTGCTAAGTTTGGTGGTAATCTGATAATCCCTTCATAGTGATTTCCATGGAGTTTCAAATCACCTTTTTGTTCCCCGCGCTTTGTGCTGCTTGTGCAGATGATTGAATAGATCCTTAACTTCAAAGCCGTTTTTCTCAAAAGTAACATCTGAACGGGTTAAACATTCTCTCTCTTATTTTAAAGGGTTAGGAACATCCATTTTTGACAAATGATATATCATTTTAAAGCTGTGAGACTCCTCTGTCAGAATCTGATGTTAACTGAAAAATCATTTTTGGCTACTTTTTGTTGGTTTTGTGATGCACGGTCACATATTTGAAAATCCTTTGTGAAATGGTCTTCTAATCATTTTGGTAGTGGTAGTCCGGTAGATGTAAACAAACACAGTAAAGGAGCTTACGAAAGATAGTAGTCTGACCTAAAACAAATGAAATAACAAACTTACATACCATCAACAAACATGCTATAATGCACTGCTTCAGGCAGACAAATGAAGTTGATCAGACAATGGTAAAGTTAATTCATATTTATTCTAAACGATAATTAAAAATAATTCCCCACTCACATAACAATGTTTGACAACCCATTACACAATGCGCCACTAACAAATATAACCTGACCTAAAAATATTTACGATATATTTACATGAGTAGACTGCTTTCTTTATCAGAATTAACAACACAAGTTGCATCTTTGACTCGGCATTTGCCACTCTACCTGTCTTCCATGTTAGAATATGGTAGCATATTTTGGTGCAACGTTCAACCGAGTATGAATTACACATGTACATCAGGTACTGATGTCACTGCACTGGAGTTGGTTCCCCCTTCCCCCCTAACCCGTCGAAGACAAGTACGAGTTAACTTGTGTTGCAGTCTATGGAAATGCGTGATATAGTGTAATTAAATCGTCTCCAATGGGTTAACAGGCATCTTGATTTTCTACGTTTTGCTTGACAAAATAACCTTATCACAAATCTGATTTTAAAAATATCATCTTTTGGTTAAAGATTTACTTCCAGCAAGATTTGAACCAAGGATCTTGGAATTTGCAGACTAGCTCTCAAACAATTGAGCTAGTTGTGATTTGGTGAGAGCAACTGTAGCTTTGCATTCTGAATGTATGTGGCCTGTACAGTACACATGCAATAAAAAAGTGTGCGTAAGTACCTCCATGGTAATTGTACATGTAATTGACCACAAGTGCAGTGAGTGCCATCATTACCTTATGCATACTCATACTCGGGTGAACGTTGCATCAATATGCTACCGTAGAATACTCAAGCACCATCCTCCAGTGGAATACTGTACAACAGTAAGACAGGAAATTTATCTGTCAATGTCTTATGTCTGGATGAAATGTTTTCAAAAGGTCTAATGCTAGAAAAACTACTTCTACCAACTCCATTATGCATTAATCCAGTTAAAGCGCAAGTTTAGTTTTGGTCATTTTTCTTTTATTTGAAAGCTTTTAAGCCAAAGGTCATATCACAGCAATAACAGATTCTGATCTTTCTTGATGAGGTATAATTCAGATATTCTTAACCCTTATTAACCCGTTGGATGCTATAATGTAAATATAGTTTGAAAATTTCGGAGTACCCCCCCCCCCCCCCAACGATTTTTCATTAATTAAGTTTTTTTAAAAAATAAATAAAGACATTCAGAATCTGTTATTCATGTGATATGACCTTTGGGCATAAACCTTTCAAATAAAAAAAAAATCGCCAAAACTAAACTCAAGCGTTAACATTTGATAACATTAGTTGTCCAGCAGAAGGGCCCTGGCATATGTTCTTGGCAGAAGGGCCTTTACACTAAATTGTCTAAATCTTCAAAACCATTGGCTCTTCTCACATGAAATCAAATGATATTTTTCGATCCTTTGGTGAGTCTGTTAGAGGCAAGGTTCACCCTGACATCAAGTTCGTTTTAACAAAATCAGAACAGTGAGAGAAACATACCAATGAAAGTTTGACGGAAATCTACCAAAGAATAACAGAGTTATGGAATTTTAAACTTTTAAACTTGTGACGTCACATGCGAGCAGCTCCCAATATGTCTTTAGATATAAATTCCATAAAAGTATCGTTTTCTCAGAAAATTGAAAAGGATTTTGCCTGTGCATTCAATATATTATCAGAAATATTATTTCATACATACTTACGTGAAACAACCCGATTCAATTATCATGAACCATTGAAAAATGCCAATTTATGGAATTTATATACGATGACAAATGGGGAGCTGCTCGCATGTGACGTCACAAATTTCAAACTTTGAAACCTCATAACTCTGTTATTATTCGGTGGAATTTCGCCAAACTTTCCTGGATATGTTTCTCTCATTGTTCTGCTTCGATTAAAACCAACTTGATGTCACGGTGAACCTTGCCTTTAAGTGCAAGTATTAAATAAGGCAATATTTCTCAAATTAAAACATTTTTACTGTTATGGCCCTTCTGCTGGGAATATGTGCTAGGGCCCTTCTGCCAGACAACTGACGATAAGATCCACAGCTGCACTGCCACCTTTCTTTCTCTTGTCCTTTGTATCCATTCCTGGCATTAAACTGCAAGCACCTACATGTATATACAGCATCCACAGTCCCATGGAGCGCAATTCTGCTCTTAGTTCTGGCCGTGATGGAAGTTGGCTCATGGTGATTTGTTTTGTAGTCATTACTTGAGCCAGAATAGATAGAGCAATGTCTGTCTTTACAGGAAACATATATGTACAACAGAGAGAGAGAAAGCAGTTGTCGTAATGTGCAACAGTTCAGCCACGAGGCTACATCGCGTGGAACGTGCTTGCTTCTGTGACATCTACATGGTGCTTTACAAACCGTTATTGGTAGATAAAATTGAACCTGGAGTATGAAACAGAATATAAACGAAAGAAAAATGAAAATAGAACATATTAAGTCACTGCATTTAGAATATTCATTCACAGTCAAAATAACAAATTCACTCAACTCTGCACAAGTTGAAATTGCATAAGTTGAATAATCGTGTACCCGGTAAGTCAAAGGCCCAATCCTGGCCTCTAAACTCTGTTTTCTTTTGTTGTGGCCCTCTCATAAGTCAAAGTTTGCCTAAGTCAAAGCTATTTCTTCGGTTCCCACAGATACAACTTATTCAGAGTTGATTGCAAATAATTTCCGTCCCTGGGGTGACAAGACCTTGTATCTCAATATTTGGTGGAAATGAGGTTTTTACTTCAAGCACTAAATCAAATAATTGAGAAGGCAGAGGAATACAATATGAATCTCTGTGTAGGCTTCATCGACTATGAAAAAGCATTCAATTCTGTAGAACACTCAGACTTATTCACAGCACTTCGCTCAGTGGGAATAAATGAAGCATATGTCCTAATCATCAAGGACATCTATAAAAATGCCACAGCCAGAATTCACCTAGAAAATGATGTCTCCAAGGTGGTCAAAATTGAGAGAAGTGTACAAGGGGACACACTATCACCAAAGATATTTACAGCAACAATGGAGGAAGCATTCAAAAATGCAATCATACACGGAGCTGGAATAAACATTGATGGAGAACAGTTGACAAATTAAAGGTTTGCTGATGATGTAGCTCTCTTCTCGACATCAGTAAGGGACATGGAAAAACAACTTAATAACCTGGACAGAGAGATTAGAAAGATTGGACTCAATCTACACAAGGGAAAAACAAAATACATGACAAACTTCAAGTCAGACGAGAGGGTGATGATTGGCGGGGAGACTATTGAAAGAGTCAGCACATACAAATACTTAGGACAAAACATAGCGATGGAGGGCCGAGCAAAAGAGGAAGTATTAGCCAGAGTTAAAGCACGGTGGAACAGCTTCGGGAGATACAAGCACATCCTATGTGATAAAAGAATGCCAATGGTACTGAGAAAGGAATTATTCAATTCCTGTATCATCCCAACAATGACATACGGATCGGAGACATGGACAATCACAAAACAACTCGAACAAAAACTAGGTACATCACACAGGGCAATCAAGAGAAAAATGCTGAACATCACTCTAAGGGACAAAATAACAAATACAGAAATTCGATGACAAACACAAACCAATGATATCATGGAAAAGGTGAAAGAAGCAAAATGGGGATGGGCAGGACACCTAATGAGAAGCAAGATGGAAGGTGTCAAGAAGGGCCACAGAATGGATTCTGAGAGACAGGAAAAGATCCAGAGGAAGACAGAAACGTCGTTGGCGGGATGACATCACACAGTACATAGGCATCACCTGGACTAGATTGGCTCAGAACAGAAAGTCATGGAAGGATCATGAAGAGGGCTACATCCAACTGTGGATGAACTCAGCCTGGTGAGGTGAGGTGAGGTGAGGTTTTTACGTAATCATGTCAGTAGCAAGCCAGATTTTGTTTTGTCCAAATCTGATATTTCAAATTTTAAAAATAGAGCCACTGTCACCAGGTAAAACAATGGCTATCCCATTTGTTACTTTGTTAAAGCAGCTATGCTTTGGGCTCTTCTAAACATTTAACATTTTTGAGATATGAAGTTGTGTCACCCTTGGAACAATTTGTTTGTTTACACTTTTATCAATCAATCCATTGCTATTTGAATGCATAAACATATATAATCTTTAAATGACTGACTGTGATCTATTACACTCAGTAATACATCAATATCTATAAAATTTTCTCTTTTTTACCTTGGATCAATGTTTTCAAAAAATTAGTCCCGTTAATTGCAAACTTTGATAGAGTTGTTCAACCATGTGCTTTCTTGCGTGGTACATTTAACTCCTCTTTAATATATCACAATAATACTTAAAAGCTTTTCACTTTACCAATACTCAGGCAGTGGGGATATGTTCATGTAGGTTACAGTATGTACTTTGATATTACATCTGAATCACAGAATGAAATATGCATGATTTTTAGCTTGAAACTAATATAATCAATGACAGCCCTTTCATATGCAACTGAATTTGATGGATTCATTGTATACTCATTGAACTGTAATTGACCAAATATCTGCATATTCAACATTCTCATACAATAATATGAATTGAGAGTATAATATCTCCAAATTCTTTACGACTGCTGGCAATTCTCAAACAGTGAGGCGCCGGTGTTTTGCCATCTTGCGGCCAAACAAGACGCATGTAACGTACTGCGTACGTTACCTTGGAAGCACACATTCTTTCTTGTGTGTCAAGACAGCTTTGAACGGTCAGTATTGTCTGGCCATGATCAGACATGTTTTTGTACGTCTGATTCAGAAACGGATTTTGTTTTTATTTTCCATCTTTGTCACACCATGGCCACTGATGAAGAATGTGACTGCAGTCTATTTATTGCGAGGGCTTTGCTCAATCATTTTACGGCATTGTTTGACAAGACATTTGCTCACGTTTTATCTGTATTTTCATGCCGTAGCATTCTTCTTGAATAATATTGTACACACATACCTGCTGAGTAACTGTGGTAAACTTGATATTACTGGCCCATATCCCGGTGAATTGTCGTATAGCTCAAAGAGCGGTGCTGCAACCAATTTGTAATTTCTGGGAACGGCAAACAGGGCTAGGAGAAACACAAATGGAAACCTGGTAAGACCTTTTCTGTTATATTGAATATGGATAATTGATGCCTTCTTTCATAAAGCTAGACAAACTTTGTGTTAGGCATAAAGACATTGTGAAATGTAGAAACAAATGGGTTAAGTTTTTATGAACCACAGTATACCTTTGTCCATACAAAGCCACATGGATTACCATCAAAGCATTTTATGTGTTTTCCAAAATATGGTTATTTGACCTAAGTACTTCTAACATTACATGTATATGGCACAATTGATGAGACTTCAAGCTTTTTGCTTAGAATATGTCAATGTCACCACCCATTACTCTCATTGGCTACCTGCATGGGGCCTGGTAGCCTCAAATGCTAGCGCTTCTGTGAGTTACGTGCCGACTGGGCTTGTCCCTTAAATTGTTGGTGAACAGAGCAGCAAGAGGTTACCAGGCCTCACCCAGGTGGAGCTGGGAGTGGTGATGGGTGATGCTAGGCTTAATTTTGTTCAAAATTTATCATTTATTATTTTTTAATGAATATACATTGTATACACTGCCCTGAACACTCTTTTGAGTGGATATGTGCGCAATATAAATATCCATTATCATCATTAATAGTATCTCTTATTATCCCATTACAATCAACCTTTTCTTTTAACCCCACTGTCATATATAGGGCAGGAAAACCCAGACTTTTAAAGCTACCCACTGCACACAAGTAGAAGGTACTGAGTATAAATCTTCAAAGAAAGTTCCTCAATTCAGGCACCTAGTGAAGCCCAGTAAGTTAAGATGATGCAAATTGGTCAAAAAACCAAAAGAAAGAAAATTGCTAGCCTATTAAATTGTGGACAAGCTAAAAGCGTGAAGTTATGAAGTTGAAGCAATGTTATTATGACAGGACAAATTTGTGGAAAATATCTCCTGAAACTTCAAATCTAACTGTTGTGGACTGTTAGAGGGTAATAGTGAGAAAAAAACACACATTAAAACCTGACAAATAGTTTGATAAATTGTACTAAATGTTTGCAAACATACCTTTTTCTGCTAACTGTACAAAATACAGTCTTTTGTGTTCTTTTGGCTTTGTTATATGTGCTGGAATGTATGGGTACTGCGGATAAAAAAAAGAATATTAATATTTAAGTATTATACAACTGATAGATAAACCCTTCAATGGCTGGATTTAATTTGGATAGAAAGTACTGTAACAAAAACGCATATTTGACATACAATATTTAGTGCTAATCAAAATTACATCACCAAAATCATTGCCAGAGCTGCTAACCTCCGCTGACCCAAAAATATAGTGATTCACTATAAACATCATATTTTGATGGCAAAAAAACATATTTTGGACAGTGAATGAGTAACTTACACATATTAAGTATGTCTATCAAATTTAAGAGAAAACATATTTTGCATAAACAAATCATATTTTCTTACTTTGAATGATGAAAACAAAATATCATAAAAGCAAACAAGTTGGCAGCTCTGTATTGCATTTCATGTTAAACTTTACAATTTAGATGAAAACAATGACACAGATTACAGATGAATATTATAAATATAAGAGTCAACATAAACTATTCTTAATATGTGAGAGATGTGTATGCATTAAAAATTTCATCAAAACTGCAATATATGTGTTGAATACTGATTGAACAAGTGTTAAAATACTCAATGAATAATGATGCAAATACCCCGATATATCTTTATACTTGAATTTGATATCAACCACTTTGAAAGCTTGAAAATGAAGTTGTAAGCAACAATACACACCGATACCAATGGGATCAATATAATTGCCAGATTTACCTGTGGAGGTTCAAAGTTTGGCCTGTACCAGTTGGCTATCACATCTTCTACCATCCAGTCCTGCTGTACACCATCTTGCCTTCCCAGGATCTTGTAATAAAGGATACAGGCATGAAAGCGGGTTAAAGAAGTCAGAATTATTTAATGAGATAATGATCAGAAGTTAATGAAAGGAAAGACTCTAATAAATGATCTACCAAACCAATAATACAAAACAGGGGAAGCAATCATTGTTCCAAAATAAATAGATATTTAAGGATATGAAGAAAATGATGCATGTGACTGGTGACATTTCAAGTTGTTATCACAACACTATCTAATGTTGCATGTAAAGACTCGGGCAAATTATTGGTTTCAATTCTGCCTATGGCATATAGCTCTCCGAATCTGAACGCATGTGGCGCTCTAATTTTTTTTACCCTTTATTCTCGGGAAATAAACTTCCGGTGTAAGCAAGCGAGATACGTACATCGAATGCTAAATTACTCATGGATCGTGTCAAAATCTTTCTTATAATCTCACGAATAATATTTTTTTCAAGTCCTTCATCCATATAAGAACCCTTCTATTTAGGTCATGAACAGAGCTATCAGCCGTCCTCACACACCGGCGTTCGCGTTCCGACTCGGCGTGCGCGTGGTCGCATTCCTATATCACGGGGTAAACATTCGCGGCTTTCTTGGCGAGAGTTTCAAGTTCATTCCTTTGTTTACCAGTCGTAAGAGCATTTCTTTCACTAAGAAAGTCCTTTTATCGCAACACAGACATTCATCAAAGTTGTTCATCAGGTCAATCCATGTTTGCTCGGGTATGAGGTATTAATATTACGAATTTGACGAGGTTCGAAATGCATGATTTGTGCGTTTGACTGTACAATTTACCGGAACCGGTAGTATGCATCCCAAGAGCGATCGATCAGATATCGGTATCGCGAGGTGATATTGCTTGATATCGGCTATATGCGATAGGGAGAATTGTTGACTGAAGTTTTTCAGAGCATGTTCATAACTGTGGTTGTACTGTCCAAAAAGACAAGGCATTAGCCATAATTTGCCTCGCCCTATTTGGGCACAATCCCTCTCAAGGTATATTTCAACATTTGACTTAATTTGATCTTTGACCTAAATACATGACCTTTGACCCCCAAATAACATTGAGGTCTGTGTAACGCATCTACCATCGAAAATTGGCTACAAATGTGCTTATGGAAGTTATGGTTATATACACTGGCTACATGTAGAGTGTATATTCAGGCTGGAAGGATGTCTTAAATTGTTTTACTCAAGGAAAAATTATACTGTAAGCAAGTATTCATTTACCAGTACTGAATCAAAGTAGTATTTTGATAGAAATTAAAGGCACAGAAAGCTACACAACAAATTTGTCCATTACAACATTTTCTGATAATAATTCTACATAAAGGGGAAATGTTTTATGAAGAAATTTTCACAGCAGAGCGCATGGAGAGTATACTTGATTCTGGTATCATTGTGTTCTGAATTGAAGACTACTTCCACTCTTGCCATTTCCATTAGAAAGTATAATACAGTGTGACCCAGAAAAAAAAATGTCCCTCTCATTGACCACAGAATAAAAATCAAGTTAAATACTCAATAAACTTTACATATTTAAAAAGCCCACTTAATTATGTAATTTCTGTTAAAATCTCAAATGTCTCGCTCCATTGGTTTTGAATAGACAGGCTCTTATGTAACAGCAGTGCTTTTCAGCTCATTCCAAGTTTGATAAAAAGAAAGGCACATCACAGACATATTATACGTTATTCCATGCTTCACTTGAATTATCTCAACGACTGTTCATTCACTTTTTTAAATGAAAACTAATCAAAGTTCTGTTCCACTGGTCGTGTTTGCTTTCACAGAATGTGTTCCACTTGTGGTTTGTCCTTCCATGTCTTGCTTGTAAACTTTTATAGTTCTCCTGCACGTCCTTCCACCTGATTTCCAGTCAGGTTGATGTATTGATGTAGCATTGCAAACTTGGAATGGACTGAAAAGCATTGCTGTAACATAATAGACTGTGTATTCAAAACCAATGAAGCAAGACCACTGAAATTTAGAGACAGTGATTTTCCGCTTCAAAAAATGGTCTTTTCCATTTCTGAAAACCCGTAATTCCGTTTCAACTTAATCAAAAAATGGAAATTCCGTTTTATCATAGAAAATGTACACAGCAAAAACATGGATTCTGTTTTGCAAAGGTAAATTCCATGAATTTTTACATGAAAAATATAGGAACGAAACGGATTTTCCGTTTGATTTACCAGTAAAACGGAAAATCACTGTCCCTAGAAATTTTCACAAAAGTTAGAAAATAAAATGGGCTTTGAAAATCTGGACACTGAATATAGAATAATACTTGAGTTTGGATTTAATTTAGCAGTTTAACAGAGGGACATTTATTTTGGGACAAGCTGTACAATCAGTTTGTTTATAAATCAGCAGGCTTGCAGAATGTGTGAACTATGTCTGCTAACACATCTATGGGTCTAATCCATGCAAAAATACTAAAAGTTCACAAATGTATTTTGCCATTTCTTTTCTTGGACTTCCATTAAGAAAACACATAAAATATTATCCACCTCAGTCATAAGTCGTTTGAGTCCTTCCATTTCATCTTCGCCTGGATTCAGCTCACCTCCTGGTCTGAAAACAAAAACATGATGGAAACATAAAGTACCCGGTAGATGATGAGCATTACACAGCATTGCGACTACACAGTACTAAGGGTAGAGATTATCATTGCTACAGTTAGATGCGATCATTGCTTGCAGAACTGAAAAGAGCATATATTTGTATGTAGATGTTTCTGTTCTTTCAAGATATACTGGACATAAAGGAGCCAAAATATTTTGAGTCAATGAAAAACGTGTTAACCCATTGGAGACGAAGTACAAGTTAACTTGTGTTGGGGTCTATGGAAAATGCGTGTAAAATCAAATCGTCTCCAACAGGTTAATTGAACTACAGTATGCATTCTCCATAGACCCCAGCCCAAGATAATTCATCCACATCCACTATCTCCCAACAGGATAAACTCAACATCAATTTATCAAAATGTTCTACATTGATGTATTTTCTTTAAATCTTTCAATAATAACATACAGAATGTCAAAGAGCAAGAATTTTCCTACATTTTTACAAGCTTACATGTATTTACATTTATTTGACATTTGTACACTGAACGAATTTGCTCACAATAAAAGAAATTTGCTCAGTAGTAGATTTTTTTTAATCAAGTTTACTGCAGAACATATATTCCTATAGAAAAAGTTTTTGCCACGTTTTAAGATTTTTGATGTTGGACTGATCTTCAACTGTCTGCCCATAATTTGGAAACTTTAAAAATAACGTAGTGCTGATGTGTTTCATACATGCAACTGATCAGCATCTTGTCATAACATGGAATATTCCATCAATAGCAACATTTAGGAATCTATGACCTCATAAATTACTTACAATTTGAAGAATGTTGTTCCCAGCTGCAACAGGAGGACATGGGGAAGGTCGTGTTCGTGAACAATGAGGACGCCCTCGACTGAGCGCCGTGTGCCAATCTTGTGAAATTCATCTCTCATCCGTTGGAATCTGGCTGCCACAGAAGGGTCTTTCTCATAAAGTGGTTCCTTCGTGCCAAATGTGTAATTAGTCAAAGGATATCTGGAATTGATTCACATGCAAGAAAAATGATAATAACAATGTCACAAAACACAATCTAATGAAATAAGTTCTAGATAATATTTTCACATTCAGCCACAAAGTTTGAAGACTGACATTTACCCTTTTACATTTTTTTTTAGAGAGACCTAAATATATTTTTATAATGCAATGAAATCACATGATCTGAATCACTTCAATTTTTGAGAAATAAATTTTACAAAATGATAAATATTCTGTGGCACCCCTGACGTTTTTGCCATAGGAAATGCACATGT
>JZLH01S0169065.1:29753-41841 GCA_001188425.1 Eucidaris tribuloides | reverse complement strand
TTTGATACCAAATTCAAGGACACTTTTACCCAGGATAAACATTCTAAAAGGTTGAAAAGGTGAGATTTGACAACAAAAGTATGACCATTTATTGACTTGTGCACACAGCAATGGGATTGTGCATTGAACATATGTATACACTTATCGCAAGAAAAATGTGCTAGGCATTCAGACACCCTAGCTGTAGTGTAATTGATAGCATCTATTGCAGTTTTTGCACTATACACCTGCACCCCTACCCTAGACCGAAGGCTTCGGCCTTGGTATCGAGTTCGGTCGTTTTTCAGAGGTTTTTAACGGACAATTTCGACGGATATTTTACATTTACCTTTTGACTCTCCTCTATACTAAGACCGAAAGCTGTCCAACAACCCAGCCTTTGCCGTACTTAAGCTCCGCGGTGACCCCGAATCTCGGGGGCACCGAACGGACGGAAAATGACCGATTTCATATGATTTATTACATGCACAAGTGAGAAATTACTTCCACTGGCACAAGGTAGCTCACCTCAGTCATGCCAAACATGATTCCATCCTTATTTTATCGTCGAAATCATGAAAAACGTAAAAAAATCGCTGAAAAATGTTCCTCGCGACCGCACGGTTGATCGTTTGCTGGTGCCGAAGCTAGCTGTAATCACATTGCGGTGTGTGCGTATACGGCTATTACTTGAAGTTGTAACTTGTCATGCTTGTATGGATATGGGTGCCTCGGCGCTGCTGACTGCTAGCTAGCTAGATCTACATGTACATGTACATTGTACAGCTACTGTACTGGGCAACTGGGCTTATAGCACAACAATGACCATGAACGAGTTAGCTAGAGCCACTTGCACACTGAGCTACATTCTTGCCGTGTGTGCGGCTGATTAAAAAAATGTGAAAAAAAAAGCCACATCATATAGGGTCATGTGTCGTATGGTGGGACCCCTTTGCGTTACAGGCACCAAACTATTGAATTTTTCCTCAATCTTCTGCATTGTAACCAATATAACTTCAAAAAATGTACTTATCAGAAACCAACAAAATATACCATTTCTGAAAGCTTATCTCAGAGAATCTAATCATACAAGGTCAAGTTGCTATATTCAGGGTGTGTAAAAAAAATTAAAGGGTAAATTATCCAACAAAAATGTTAGTTTTGTGATATTGATGACCACTCATATACACTTCTTAGTATTAAGTCATGAGCATCAAAATTAATGTTATATTGTAAAAAGCACACTTTCAGCTTTAAGAAAACTGTTTGGTTTTTACTACTTTTTTTGATTTTCAGCATGAAGTATACAGGCTGACAAAAAATGTTAAAAATTGTGTTGCGCATTTGTTACAAAAACATTAATTACCACTATTAAACAACAGCAAATTATTTAAACCTAACTAACAAATTTTAGAGTTTAAATATTAATTATTGTTAAATATATGAAATCAGTGAGATGTATTAAAAATTCAACCAAACTTGTAGCCCTCGAAAGTGAACATACTTGGTGTTCTTACATGCACTACTATCATGCTTCATAACGTGGTACAAGTCAATTGGCAAGCACAAGCTCACTATAGTGCATATTAAGTAATTAAGACCTAGAGACATACATTTCAATTTTAGCTATTGAGAATGTGTAATACAGCACATATGCCAAGTTAGTCAGATGCATATCATAAACTCGACAGATAGCTTATCTGCGCAGAATAAGCGGAAAAACAAAAGAGTAATAGGTGAATTTGCAATTTCTCCATATGAGATTGACAACACTCCTCACACCGCTTATCCTCCACGCTTATCCACCAGATTTACCATCGGTAACATTTTGTCATTTTCAACTAATAAACAAAGTGTCATACCAAGATGTTACTTCAGATTTCAAAAAGCTGAGTAATTTGCTGTAAGATGAGCCCAAATTCATCATAATTGATAAAGAATAGCTCTCTGACAACAAGTTGAATGAAGAAGGACTAAAAAAATGTAACACCACCAGGTAATTTGGGGCCGACCATACAACACCATAGACCATAGATCATCTGCAACTGTCTTCTTTTCGAGAACGGTGTGAGGGAAGAGTTCCTTTATAATAATAATAATGAAAATCAATATCACGTGATACCTTACAGATGCAGATGCCTTCGCTTACTAGACGTCAGAAATCTGGAAAAATAACTGTTGAAGGAAGAATTTCACAAAAATTTGGTCATTTTGAAGGAGTCCATCTCCATCGCATCGCGATTTATTCCGTCAGTAAATTAAAGCAATAAATTTGGCTGATTTTGAAATAGCGCTACCAACGGTGAAACCATGATAGTCTATATCTTGGAGAGATATATTGAGAAAGCCACTACTGCCAGCGATCTCTTGTGGCGTGCGGCTTAGGGCGCAGGTAAGTCATGACGTGTCGTGGGTTCAAGACTGATCCGGACCCCGTGAAAAAAATAAAAATAAATTTAAACAAAAGCGAAGTGTGAATTAGGGTTAGGGTAGGGTTAGTGTTAGTGTCAGGAATAAATTAAAAATTACATAAATATCTCATTTTGCGATTTTAAAGGCAAGTGGAAGGACGCTTCAAGGACACTCTCTCAAACTGCAGAAGAACAGATGTAGACTCGACCTCAGGGGCAACTTTTTTGTTCACAGAGTGGTGTCAATGTGGAGTAGCCTCCCAGAGGTGGTTGTGACAACACCAACAATAAACACTTTCAAGGGTCAACTGGATCACCACTGGAAGAACCTGCGCCTGCCCAGCTCTGTACACTCCAAATTGCCAATTATAACAACCCAATCCTGATCCTGCTAGCCACGCATGACACTCACGGAGTGAGTAATTATTTTCCATGAACCCTAAAAAGGCTGGGGGGCGGAATCTGCCCCCCCCCCAGACGTTTCGCGCAAAATGTCTGCGACGCACGAAGCAGTTGCCACGGCGTTTCATGACTGTATTTTCTTAAATGTCGCGCATCTTTTGAGACCAAATTTGCGACGTCCGGGTACGTGGTTCCCAAATTACGTAACATTTTGTGCTTGCATGTCACCCCAAAAATCGCTCAAAAACGTGATTTTGTGTACATTTCCAATACAAATTGTGTTTTCAACCAAAATTCATAAATGTATGATTATTTTTACTTTTATTGGTTGAAATTAATTAAGTTTGTGCTGTTTATGACCGCAAAAGTGTCCCTGACAAATTTCATCAAAAAAACAATAGGAAACAAAAGGTTGAAAAAACAAAGAAATACATAAGAAATTTGAAAAAACAATAAAATACATAGGAAATTAATTTTGATTCCGGACTTTTTTTAAGTAAACTTGTTGAGAATGCTAAAAAGAGTGTCCAGACACAAAAATTAGCAGTATTGGAGCTTTAATTAGTGATTTACAGCTTAATTATGATTTTACGCATAAATTAGCATAATTGATTGATATGAAATCAGTGCTGATCCAGTTTCGGAACACTTGTGTGGCACCTTCAAAACTGTCTTTTGGAACACTTTTGGTACACGTTTTGGGTTGGCTTCTGTGGCTACACCACCAGTGAACCATTAGTAGAACCGTTTTCAAAACTGTTCTTGCCTATACATTGGTTGTTTCTTTCAAGTTGTTATTTGACATGTTTCTTGACAACAAAAACAATCTTGACGTAAGCAATGTCAACAGCAACTGTAACAAACAAAATGAGAAAATAGCTATCAGTAAACCATCAACAATAAGTCATGATATTCTTGTAATGGTTTACCAACAGTTCTTTGAATTTGATAGAGACCAGACCACAACGTCCTAATATATTAACCCCACTTTGTTCACTAATTGGCTTCAGTCAATGCAAACTTTTTTCTTGGTACTAAAGGTAATCTTAAGTACTTAATCCTTCCTGGCTGATAACCTAATTATATCCTCTAAAAATAACTGGCTTATTTTATTTTTAGTAGCAAATTCGACTTATCAGATGCACCATCCTAAATTTACGTCTGTAGTACTATATTTAGCGCCCGTCATATCAATCCAAACTTGTTCTTAAACTTGTGGGTGTGACTGATTTCCTCTTTTCTTACTACTTCTATCTCTGGTTAATCCTTTTTGTAAACTGCATCTTCAGTTTTTTGAGAACAGTTATAAAACCACTGCCACCAAAAATATTTGTTCTTTGGATTAAATTCAGCTTTGGATTCTTGCACTTGTTACAGTCACTGCCATTGGTCAAAAATAAGGAATTAAAGTGATAGTCAATCTCATATGACCACTCCAAATTAAGCTTAGCTGGCAGCCAACAATGTGAATTATACTGGTATATTCTAAGGAGCACATTTGCATATCTTATGTACACTCCAAAGATAGGTTGTAACTTGTAAGCCTTTTATCATAATGTCAAATCCAAGCTCAAAACAGATTTTCGTGATGGAAACGTGCTATATAAGCTGGGCCACATCATCAAATTCATCATAGTACAACTGCAGCTTCTGAGTTAAAACTGCGCTGACTGTTCTATTGTTCTTGAAATATCTTCTGTGAATCTTTGAGTGAGCTGTGCTTTGAAGTAACGGTTATTTTGTACTGAGCTGTACACCGAGGCTATATATTCAGTGTTCTGTTGTGTCGCTGATTAGTTCTTGAAATCAACTAAAGTCAACAAGTAGTTTATCCACTATGCCGTGCTTTGATGACAACGCAGTCCAGTCTGACTGCACCCTTTAGAGGGTCTCAGGCGATTGGAACGCAATTGTACAGGTTACGATGAAGAGTGCGCGTAGGTGAGTTACCTGAGAAATATAATGTTGAAATAATATCTTCTGCAAATCTCTGAGTGAGTTATTGATTGTCATCTTGATTAGTAATTTTCTTACTGATCGTGTACACAATGAGTATTCAGTGTTTTGTTTGTCTCTGATCATGTTGTTTTTGAAATTGTTGGCTTTGGCGAGAGTTACCGAGAGTTCAACGTACATGTACTTGCCTGAACAGCGATACAGCATTTTACTGAGCAGATCGTTATTCGATGAATCACAAGTTTTCAACCATTTTATCAGGAACTGCGGAAAAGAAGCAGTGCTAGTTGATTTCACTTATCTCATGAACTTGGTTTGCCTTAAGAAAATGAACTTTTGCAATTTAGATTTTAAAGTCTTATTAGAATTTCTGTATACAAGCCAGACCTTGCAAGTACTTCAATGGACTGTCTTAAAAATAAAACCAAATTAATCTTTCATCAATCAGCAAATACTAAATAGGATTGAGAGATGTCAATGGGCCATAAAAACTGAATTAGGATGAAATTTACTCCAAGTTATCTTTATGCCACTTTCCTACATGTAGTGAGCTGATACAGACATATACATGTAGTTTTTGCTGATCATATCAAAATCTTTCGTTCATGGAGAATGCACGAGCAATAAATTGGAATGCTGATATCAGCAGATTGTTGTGAACGAGAAGGAACCGATGTAGGCCAACCTCAAGGCAGTGAAAAAGAGAAGCTTGTGTGTTAATGTATGGATATGTCGGTATTGCAGTGAGGATTGCCAACAGTTTTACTTGAAGGACTGATTGTTAGGGATAAATTGGTGACAGAGGTACATCCGTATACAACGAAAACTTGAGTAAGATTGAAATTAAGAAATTGGATTGTCAGAACTAAGTCATGAAAATGTTTGATCAAGGCATTCAAAGTCTGAAGACGATGGAGGAGGTTGCATACCCGCCAAAATCCTTGGTCTTGCAGGTTCAGACTTTATTTTGGTCTAAAATTCTACAGCCCTTGCAGCCTAAGGTTAACCTTTGTTGAGTCAGAGCTTGCTGGCCTCAGAGGAGCTATAACACAGGGTCTATAGAAGTACTAGTCTGCAGCATAGATTGTTCAGACCCTGATTTGCGTAGCACGACGAACGAGGGTTTGTGACTGCAAACTACGCCAATCCCACCATTGGGGACGGCACAAGATTATTTTGATCAAAATCTTATACTTCATATGTTTCTTTTTTTTCTCTTTTCTCAGAAGTTGAGTAACACCGACACCATGGCGTACTGCCCTGTTGCCGATTTCTACGCGGGTAAGACCATCATGATCACCGGGGCGACCGGGTTCATCGGTAAGGTGCTCCTGGAGAAGCTGTTGAGATGTTGTCCCGACATCAAGAAGTTCTTCCTCCTCATCAGACCAAAGTCGGGTCAGAAGGCAGCGTCACGGATTGAGGAAATCACCGCTAGCATGGTAAGTTACTGTACTTAAAGTAATAGGCTAACATTGTGGAGCTTCAAGTTAAAAAATTGTCAAACTTTGATATCTGAACTACATAGTAGTGTTCATATGGACAAATAAACACCCTAGAATAAAAAAAGTTTGGAAAGTTATGCTGCCACTTGCAAGATATGAATGATTAAACAATTAATACTCGGGGCAAGTAGAAAATAGCCTAGATCTACATACAGTAAGTCTATGGGAGGAAATGGGCAGGTGAATCCGAACAACTTACAATTTTCACTTTTTTAAAGCACTAAATAATCATTTTGAAATACAATTTTTTCAGGGCTTCATATTTAGACCGTATTAAAGACACTTGGATCATGGAGGATTATGTAGCTCACTTTTTTAAACTGTGGTAAATGTTCACCTATCACTTAAAAGGAGAAGGAACTCAGAGAATAGAAGTACAAGTTTGAGAAAATTTGACGGAACCATTCAAGAGTTGTGAATGTTCAAATTAAATTTCATCAAATTCAGCATCACAGATTGAGGAAGATCACTGCAAGCGTGGTGAGTTACTTGAAAGGCACCATTTAACAGTTTTTCCAGTTCTAAATCGTCTGAGCTACATGATCCTCTTTGCTATCAGTGTCTGATAAGATCTAAAAATGAAGCCCTGAAAAATTGCAGTTCAAAGCAATCATTCAGTGCTTTAAACATGTGAGGGAAAAAATGAGCATCCATTCCAGTTTTACCACATACTGTAGACTAATGTGTTATAGACAATTTGTCCACAAGACGTGAATTCATACATGTATGTCAATATTTATTTACATTTTGCTTGTGACAGCATAACCGTGTAAAGTTTTGTCTTCTAGGGGTTTTATTTGTCCATACTCCATTTACTATCTTGAAGGTCAATGTTTGACAATTTCTTAAATGGGGATTCAACAATGTTAAATACATGTAATATCATTTATCCATGAGTCAGATTGTGTCCCTAGTTTTGAGACAAAGAAATGGCTACATCTATAGGATATGTAAGAATATTCCTATTTTTCGAATTTTCACCCAATTTTGTCAGTATTTCTCAGCTTTCGATAGGGGTGATTTGAATGAATTTTGACACTGGATGAGACCCACTTTTTCTTATTTACATGTAAGTAATACCTTGTGCCATGTTTCCTTTTCCATTACAACAGTTATTTGACAAAGTTAGGCATACAGACCCCAACTTTAAATCAAAGCTGGTCCCTATCGAGAGCGACTTGACGGAGCCCGACCTCGCATTGTCTGAAGCGGACATCAAATTACTGCAAGACGAAACGGAACTGGTTTTCCATGTAGCAGCCACTGTTAGATTCGACGAAAAGTTATCGTAAGTACAGTGTATGACATGCATATTGTGTCTTTGTGTGCTGACACTGACAGTGCACCTGCTCGCCCACATATAACCCAATGGGATACTGTAGGCACATTGGTTCACCAACAAGACAATTAGTTTCATACAGGTCTGCTATGAGGATAAACATCTGAAATGACTAGAAAAGATTTTTTTTTAATGAAGACACATTGAACCAGCTGAGTAAGTTATAAGGTCTAGTCTCAATAACATTTAGATTTTTAGAGAAAAAAAATCATACATTTTTTAAAGGATAACTACAAAACAATCCAATTTCTGGTTAATATGCCTGGATTGTAGCCCAGCATCCAAAGTATTAAAAACCTACATTTTCTCATATAAGCTTTTTTGAATGCAAACAGATTTCATCTGTTATGTAAGAAATCAATATATTGGAGTCATTGACACAAGAACTTTGATTTAATTCCAAAGTCTAAACCAGACACGTGATTGTCGAGACAAACTTTTGATAGCAAAATTCAGGATCTCCAGATAAAGCCATTGTCTTTTTTAGAACATTGTGACATGCCTGACTCTCTACATATTAGCATTGTGTTTGTATGCTGTCAAATTTAATGACTAAAACGTGCCTTTCAAAGGGATCAGCAAATTCAAAATTGTTTATTTTCACTTAAAAAACAGAAAAAGGATGTACAATTTCAAAATGCAGATTCAAGATGACATGATTACAATACAATATGACGAGTAAAAAAGCAAAACATAACCCCAAAAACTATTAAGGGAAGAGGTTAATGAGAAGGCAGATTAGCCTTATTTTAAGATCAAACCCCCAAGATAAAACATTGCATTTGATTAATCACATATTGAATCACAAAGAAGCAAGAGGTTCTACAAGGGAAAATGTAATTTAGTATATAGTGTTAGCATCAGGCCCACTGTCATGAGTCATGACAATGAAAAATGTCCTGTTTTGACTAAAATCATGAAAAAGGTGCACTAATGACACCCATAATGCAACGGAAACAGCCATGACAGTATGGACAAAATACAACAGTTTATTTCCTTCCACAATCTGTACACTATGGCACTGCAACAGTCCATGTTCATGAATATGTGCCTGTATTTCAGGACTAGTTGACATCCTCTCTGTGATTGAGTTGACCCTTGACAGAAGGTCTTTAATTTCCCGCATACACTTAAAGGCAAGGTCCACCCTGACATAAAGTTGGTTTTAATAAAAGCAGACCAATGAGAGAAATGTATTAATGAAAGTTTGGCGAAAATCCACAAAAGAATAGGGGAGTTATGACCTTTCAAAGTTTTAAGTTTGTGGCGTCCCATGCGAGCAGTTCCCCAATTGTCTTGTAATATAAATTCCATAAAGTGCTATTTTCTCAGAAAATTGAAAATGCTGTTACCTGTGCATTCAATATGTAATTAGAAACATCATTTCATACATGCTTCTATGAAAAAAAACCCCCATTCAATTATCATAAAACAATAAAAAGTCACAATTTATTGGATTAATATTACATGCATAAGGGGAGCTGCTCGTATGTGACGTCACAAATTTAAATCTTTGAATGGTCATAACTCCGCTATTCTTCGGTCGATTTTCGCCAAACGTTCATTAAAATGTTTCTCTCATTGTTCTGCTCTTATTAAAACCAACTTTATGTCAGGGTGAACCTTGCCTTTAAGTGATAGAATAATGTGCCACAGAAAATTGTATTATCATGGTGATATATATTAATTCATACATTACAACAGATATGCATAATTATGGCATTATAGTTTTGACTAGTTTTACAAGGTCGTCGAATTCCAAAGTCGGTATCACTTCAAACGTGAATTGTAGGGCAAATTCCAAAGCACAGTACTTTGATGATACCGTACGTTATAAGTTCAGACATTGTCAACATTAAGGTGACTGAAAGAACAGCAGTTTTATTGTCACAATGTTTACATTGTTACCAACTAATTTTACAAGAGGGTGAAGGAACTTACAGACAACCTCTGAAAAATGTTATCATATTGCAAACTTTGATTCCTGTTTAACTATCATTTCAAGTAGACCTACAAATATGCTCATTACTTAAAATTCTTATTTTTCCAATTTTTAAACCAATATTGTTCTGCTAATAACATGCATAAACTTGTAAAATAACCTTCAATTAGTTTTTTAAAGAAGTCAGTATAACAAGGAAAATGTAGTCAAGTCTTTACATGTATACATTAGACTTTTGCCTTTGCTATGTACAGTTACGTACTTGTGTACATGAACAAATTTGCCTTAAATACATGTAGAACTATTTGTTTCTGAATATCAGACTCTGTTTGCATCAGAACAGTCATTGTAACAGTTCAATTTAAAAAAATATTGGAAAGAGGGAAGTTGGACTAATGCGACTTACATACATGCAGATATTACAGTACTACTCTAACACTTAGCAAACATACTTGCACATACTATATAATCATCTGACTTGCAATCAATTACATGTAATAATTGTGTACACTGAAGCATGAAAAATATGAATTTTTTGAAGCAGCCTTGTGTTATCATTTATGTATGCAATATGGCTCACCAGACGTACTGTATATACAAGTACCACCCTTTTTGCTTTTACAAAATTATTTTTTTGTGTGTGTCAACTCTGGTCGTTACTATGCTTGCTGGTATGATATCGACTTGATACCTATTCAGACCGGACTAGACATCCAAATTCAATTTTAAAGCCAGGGTTTGTATGTATATATGCATTTCGTGAAAGTGTGCTGCCAGACGTAAATTGATAACAGTGGGTACAGAGTTCAAGAATTTACAGTTATCGGGAAGAGGTCACCATTCATCTACATTTTTATCATTGTTTCAAAAAGTGTGGCATTATTGTAATGGCAGTGAAATTATTACTTTTGGCCAAATTTGTTCCCTAGTCCACTACATTTTCACTTTAGGTGATTCAAGATAAAGTAGATCTATAGATCTATAGATAAATACTACGTTAAAATCTGGGCACAGTTCAAAATGTGTAATTGTCAATATATTGCATCTAGGTGTATCTACTTCACAAAAAGAGATTTATTTTAGAGAATTATTTAATCACCTACCATACTCTGTCTTTGAAAATTGTAATGATTATAATTCCACTCATCAGTATGAAATATCAGCTGAATGCATTGCATTAGTAGTACATGTACACAGGGACAAATAAATGAAATCGTATACGTACATTTATACGCGAACAATAACACAAAGAAATGAATTTCTGGTATTTGCATAATTCACAATGCCAGTTTCCATATGTCAGCTTTGAGTAAAGTATTTAGTTACACTGTTACACAAACTATAAAAGGTTACAATCATGCTTGCACTATCTAAAACTCCTACCCACATATTTTCCAAAAATGTCCATCTGTAGTGATACTGCAAGCATCATTCTTTGCAGTGTTGTATCAGAAGCCGGTCTGGAGACCAATATCTGGTGGCCTCGGTCTCGGTCTCGGTCCGAGTCACCTGTATAAACCCTATGGAAGGGTTGAGTTTTGGGCTGGCCTTGGTCTCGGTCCTAGTCACCTGTACAAACCCTATGGAAAGGTTGTGTTTTGGGATGGCCTTGGTCTCGATCTGAGTCACGTGTACAAACCCTATGGAAACGTTGTGTTTTGGGATGGCCTTGGTCTGGATCCGAGTCACCTGTACAAACCCTATGGAAAGGTTGTGTTTTGGGATGGCCTTGGTCTCGATCTGAGTCACCTGTACAAACCCTATGGAAACGTTGTGTTTTGGGATGGCCTTGGTCTGGATCCGAGTCACCTGTACAAACCCTATGGAAAGGTTGTGTTTTGGGATGGCCTTGGTCTCGATCTGAGTCACCTGTACAAACCCTATGGAAGGGTCGAGTTTTGGGACGGCCTCGGTCCCAGAACCTTCGGTCTCAGATACAACACTGTGCTTTTGAGAACTGATATCTGGTGAAATTGGTCTAGAATCTGGATACATGTTCCTCTATTATAAATGTTCAAATTCTCCCTTTAATGTAGTTCTACCCATGCTGATGTTCGGTGTGCTTCTGCACTTTCACTTTCAATATGCCCCATCTACATGTACTTCTGGTTTCATGTTGTGCTGTGTCAGTGTTATGTCACACGTCGACTACTGGAATATTTTGCGGTGGTTTTATTTTCACAAATTTCAAGACTTACTGAATGCGACAATTTTCACTTCCTGATATTTCTGTACAAAGTGAATGCAAATACAATAAAATCGCAAAAATATGCTCTCGTGAATTTCCCGTCTTGAAGCGAAACCGCGAAAATCTATGGGCACAAAATATATGGCATATACAGTGTAATAGTGTGACATTGTAATTGAATAGTAAAATGTCATGTAATAGTATCAAAAGTGGTCCTTGCTTAGGACAACCATATAAATGATCCACTTGCCCTACTACATGTATGTAAGAAGGTAATAATATTGTTTTTCAACCTGTGGTATTCCTATAGTTATTGGCTCCCACCAAGAATTTTCTGTACAATGTTAGACGTGGTGACAAGGCATT
>JZLH01S0169040.1:5915-21716 GCA_001188425.1 Eucidaris tribuloides | reverse complement strand
ATGGAGTAGGCTCCGTTGCTGCAGTGTGTATGGCAACAATTAACATAGTCCCACATATAGATTTCTGTGTTAGTACTTTGTCAGCAGTGGGGATTTGTGTAACAGATATGTCCAAAACGAAGTGTTCTGTTGTTTTCAACTACTCTCTCCTGTACTAAAGTGACATTTTTAGAGTACCATCTGTTCACAGAAGGTTTGAAAGCAGTTGATATTAAAATGTTGTTGTTCTGCAAGTAATCAAGCAGTACTGCGTATTCTCTATATCCCATTAAACACAATTTAATTTTGGTATAACACACATTTTCCATAGGGCCCAGCTGGAAATTTCACAGGACTAGCCTGCACCAAGTTAGTAGGAGGTTTTGATTACACACCAAGTTTAAAATGTGCCAGCAAACACATAACGTCCTGAAAACATTTTCCTTACGTTCTAGAAAGGTCAATATGTTTTTTTGTTCTAAGGAAACATTTCTGAAACGGTCAGAAGCAAACTTCACGAATCTGTTTGTGTCTGAAACAGTTTTTAAACCATCTGTGAACTGTTTCCAAAGTGCCCGCAAGACGGTTTCTAGATGCTCTTAAAACACTTTACGTTTTTTCCAGAATTTGGTTAAATTTTCAAAGGTCCTACAACTGTCTGTTAGGTCCTAAGAACATTTTCAAATTACGTTTTAAAAACGTCCAAAAGGTCCACAAAATTATGTTTATAACACAGCCATAAAACGTAGTGGTTCATTTTTAAAAAACATATCATTGTTTGCAGGGAGGTATCTGAAGGGTCCTTTTACAAGTCATCTACAAAAAAGTATTTACTTCATATATTCACAGAAATATATCACCTGAATAAGAATAAATAAGAGTTTACAAATAAAATAAAAATGTGTCACTGGAACCCTTTACCTTCAATGAAATTTCTGTTAGCTGTATCACATTGTGTTACATGGAGGAATTGTGAGGGGAGAACTCCCTATAGTCCTAGGCCCCTGATCCAGCCTGCCTCTATGCCGCTTGGTTTCCCGAGTTCTCACACTGTATTTAGAGAAAGAGAAAGTTCAAAAGGTTTTCATATTCTACATTTGCACAATGCCATGATACACACGTTCCTGTACTAAATTAACCCAAATCCTCCGAGGCCTAGTAAAGACTAGGTTCCAAACCACAAACACAGTGAAGCTTTCCCACTTATGGTATATCATATTTGTGTGGTTTCCTGGGTCGGACAAATAAACACAGTTTAACCTACTTTTCATTTACTTAGATACTGCACACAGTATTCCGAATGCCTCAACCTTAGAACATTGACCTACGCCCTTTGACTTTCTAACCCCCCAAATTTAGTTCATCTCCTATGATTGGTCATATAAAAATGCAAAGTTTGCCTGAATCCTTGGATCATATTTACCAACCCCAAATGAAGCAACTGGCAACAGTTTTTCCAATGACAATATCTGAGAAGATAATGAATTAAGGTAAGGGTAGCCATTACTAGCTTTCTCAACCTTTCTAGTTCAGAGTAAGGTTAGGGTTAGAGTTAGGGTTAGTATTAGGGTTAAGATTACGGGCAACAGTCACCAGAGCAATTGTTGCTGGAGTAAATGTCATTAAATCATCGTGGAACCACAATTTCCAGAAAGGGTTGTTCTTGACAGAAAATAAAGAATGAAGTGACCTACGTACTGTACATGTACTACTGTGAGGACTAGACACACACCCTCACACACACCATTCGATTTCTGTACAGTTTCAATTTTGTACAGGGGATTGGATATTGAGCAAAATCTGAACCCTAACTTTTTAAAAAAGCATGAATTACATAAAACCGATTATTGATATCGTCTTCAAACCACCTAAAACACAAATGTTCACTATTATGCTGTAACCATACTCAATGCCAGTATAATCTGTTGTGCAGTTTTTGTGTTATTAATTTTAAAATTAACAAATATTATTTTTAACACCTAGTATATGTAAGGATTTCACCCTTTCATTACCACATTCAAAATATCACACAGGAAGCAGCGTAGGAAATAACCCAGGGCAATGCGCGATTTAGCCCTTGGCAAAGCCGAAATCGCCCCCTAAAATGCCCAAAAGCCAATTCTGTGGGGCGACTATTTCCTTCAGAATCGCCCCCAGATTTGCTATGAAAAAAATGACATTTTTTTTTATTATGGCATTGAAACAAAAATGAATTAAATGGTTGTTTTTATGGATGAAGCACTAGCTAAAACATCTGCAATCTTTCATTGCATTCTTCAAATTCTGATGTGCAACAAAAAAGTAGCCCCACTTGGTAGAAAAAATAGCCCCCAAAAATTCAAAAATAGCCCCAAGGCTCTAATAAAAATTGCCCTTAAAAAATAAAAATTAATTCCTACCCTGACAGGAAGTCTATGGAGGTTTATTGCAATGGAACTGAAAAGGTTAAGAGATTTGCTTAGAGATGATCTCAGATAGATGGACAGAAGACCCACTGTTGGTGATCATATTACCCTAACAGCTTCAAAATGCCCCGTGCACAATAAATTGTCAGAGAATAGTGTCAGCATTACAGTAGTTGTGAGGGAATCTTCATAACTTGAAGACATACATGTAATAGGAAAAGAACAATTGTTGCATTGACTTTTTAAGGATTGTTCTTGGATCCTGACCAACAATCAATAGTTACCTATTTATCAATCTGAACTATTTATTCATTCATTTATTTGCAAATTTTACTGGTTATAAGAAATACGGTAGAATAGAGTGCAAGTTTGTTATCTTTTGTTTAGGTTTCCTTCAGAAGTTCAGATATTTAGATTTTTTTCAAATCACTGATAAAATACTGTAATTGCATCATGTCAAATGACAGAAATGAGGAAAAGGAGACTCGTCAGTTGTGTGCTATCTTTAGAAGAAAGATAATCATACCAATGTAACATTGTCCACGGATTTTCAATGTTATATGATTGGGTAATACATTACATAATGTACTGTAACATTATTCACATCAAATTTCTATGTATTATGTGTAAAAACTACAAACATTGTGCTTGTTTCTCTTGCATAGATTATCATCAAAAACTGTACTTCAGAAAATTTCTAAATTCTGTACAAGAGATATACATAAATTAGTAGTTAATTCTAATAAAAATCTAACAATCACAACTAACCAACAAATAAAGTTGTTATGCAGTAATGGCGTATCATTTTGACTTTGAAGCCACAGGCTCACAATGACCACTGTTTTAAAAATGTGAGGTAAATAATCTTCCATGTTCCAAGTGTCTTTGATAAAGTCTAAAAATGAAGCCCTGAAAAAGTTGTATTTCAAAATGATTATTTAGTGCCTTAAAAAAGTGAAAATCTACAAGTTGACCAGATTCACCTGCCCATTTCCTCCCACAGATGTAAGCTATTTTGTACTCCACCCAAGTACTAATTGTTTATGTATTCATATCTTGCCAGTGGCAGCACAAATTTCCAAACTTTTGTATTCTAGGGTGTTTAGAACTTGTATAAACAATTTCAGTGGGTTTTGGGGAGGTGTCATGGCTCAGTGGATAAGGCTTCGGTTTCTCGACCTAGAGGTCCGTGGTTTGAATCCGCGCCGGGCCATGGCGGTTGTGTCCTTGGGTAAGGCACTTTATCCCCATTACCTTGTCCCTCTGATAGGACGTAAAGCCGGAGGTCCCATGTTGAGACAGAAACACCTCAGCACATAAAAGAACCCACGCACTTCATCGAAAAGAGAAGGGTGAAAACCCGGTGTTGTGGTCACATAAAACTACCCGGGACTGGATGCTTGAGGGTAACAGTGATTAAGTTTGTTTTTCTAGTCCCTGTCATCCGAAATGATGACAAAGCAACAATAATAATGATAATGTTTTCTGATGTCTGCGGTGACAATAGAATACTTTGTGTACAAATGACGAAAAATTTAAGACAAAGCTATACTTGGGCTTTAACCTTTCTTCTCCATTTACTTGCTCAATCCTTACATGTAGGCCCCTACCTCTTCTTATTCAAAACACCCGGACATTTTTCTTTTTTCTTTACAAAGATTCATACCTGGTACATCCACTATAGATTAGAAACCCAGTCACAGTCCTTTACATTTACCATCAGTGACATTTACATAATTGGCCTACATCGCAAAGAGACAAGAAAGTTTCCATGACTCCTACACAAGGCACCCTGAGGCCAGAGTTTGTTTATCTATGAAAAATTTCTAAAATTATCCCCACGAAATGTGGGAGCTATAGCTACAGGCACCAAGACATTTATAATGACATTTATCATAGAGCCTCTCACGCTTCAGAAAGAAAAGGAAAAGAATCCGGAGCATAGGGATTTGAGGTTTTGACGGTTAGTTTTTAATTCATTTCAATTATCTCCTTCCTTCTTCCTTTTCGGTGTCGCACATACACACCTGTTCACAAGTCGAAAGTCACACACGATGCAAAATTTAAGTTTTGTCTTATTAAAGTAAAATAAAGAGAACATTACTTATCACATGATCAATAAATTCCATGTACATTTTTAACATTTTTTTTTCTGTTGACAGTACAGGTAAAAGATGTAAATGGTGAAAAAAATTTACAACTATCAGAATTACGGAAGACCATCCCTTTCCATCCTAGATATCCATCCTAGAGGGTACGTCAACCCTGGTAGAAAATCAGAATATTAACCTCTTGGTACCAAGCTCTGCAACAACACTCCACAGAATTTAGAAGGGATCCAGAAAAAAAATGAAGGGGGAAGGTGGGGTAAACAGGTTGGGTGGTAGGTAAAGTTTTCTTAAAATCTGGTGTTCATTGTCATATAATCGTGTGCAATTACACATTGTGTTGCAACCTACATAGAATCTTGCTGGAATCATCCAAATGTAATTAGTGTTTCTTAAGCACTTTCCTTTTACTGATTCAGTATTTAGACCTCCAGGCTGCAGACAAAACTTTTATACATTGATAAAAAAAAAAACTGCAGCTCAGAGGGTACTTAGATTTGGTGTGCAGCTCCAGGCTCAAAACCCATACCCATTCCTAAGGGTCATTTTGTAAGCAAAGGGTACCCACGGATGTCTAAGGATTTTTCTTGAAATACATACCCATGTTTAAAGAAGGGATTTGCACGTCAGAAAACGGTAAAATGAATGAAATCAGCTCAAATCATTCACAATGTGAAGATTAGTATAAATAAACACCTGTCATAGAACCTTTGGGTAAAATACATAGTTTTTGTGAAAATCTGGACAATTAAACTTCAAAATTTACAGTGACGTCAACGTGCACGGGCCGTTCCAAAATTGTCTGATCAGCCGTTAGCGGAAGGTCGTGCGGAGTTAAGCCGTTTCACCAATCAGTGTGCTCCGCTGGTCTTGTGATGGTACACATAACCGCGATTCGCAATTTGAGCAAAATTTAAACTCACGGAAAGAACAACATTCTGGTAATGGCGCAGTCACACCTTGACGATTTAGTTAGCATATGCCTGACGTATCAAATTAGGGGAAAAACGCTGGCATACGCTGAACTTTGATTTTTTTCTTTTTGCACTTTTGGACGTATATAGCGTGCTCATAACGAGTTGGACGTACGCATAACGTATAACTTATATAGAACGTTTCGAGAAGTTGTAGATAACTTATATCAACGAATGCTTGGCGTGTTGCCGACGTTCACAACTTATGCCGAACATTACACTAACTTACCATGGCGTGGGGTAGCATATCGCCGACGATCACTTGTAGTGCCAATAAAATACAAAAACTGGATCACAAACTACATGTACATGTAAATGTTTTCCTCCCACCCAAGAGTAATACAACATATGTGACCTGTCACCACTATGCCCTGATAAAGTCGCACACACCCGTGCTGAGGAAATTGCTAAATATCATAATTGAGATGTAAAGTATGAAAGTGGAATGTCTTCAAAAATCAAAACTTATATGATCTTCACATGCTGCAAATGTTAACATATTTATATTATTTACCCAACGCATATTTCTTTCCATTTTTATGTTTAATAAGATGTGCGACTTTATCAGGGCATCGTGATGACAGGTCACATATAATCTGAGAAATAGCAAACCCCTGTTTCTTCCTAGATATAAAACTAATAGATATAAGAATAGTTTTATCCTGTGGTGTTTGTATAATTTACAGTAAGTGCGATATTGTGTATGCTTTCCACTATCCTATATTTCTTTTGTACAGTCAAACCTGTCTTAGCGGCCACCTCTCTTTAGCAGCCAACCTGTCTATAGTGGCCACTGAAATTATTCCCCTGGAAACAAAATATGTGTCAAAGAACCTGTCTATAGCAGCCACCTGTCTATAAAGGCCACATTTTTTGTTTCCCTTGGGTGGCCACTATAGACAGGTTTCACTGTATTTTCCAATTTCCCCCTTTTCATTCTCCCTCACTCGCTCATTTTCCAAACTTTCGTTTCTCTGACTTTCTTTGTTGTCATTATTTTCTTTGGAAAGCGATTCTGTTAACCTGTTAACGGTAATAAGAATGATGTTGATTCGTATGTTGAATTTGATTTAAATTGAATCATTTGTTAATTGATTGGTTATACAAATGTACTTTGATGATTAACTTTGATCCCAGGTCTTGCAAGCATTTAGATAGTACCCAAAATGTGCATAATGACAATAACAATAATAGTAATAATGCGTTGCTTTTATATAGTGAATTTTACATCACCACTATTTTACCATTATTATTATCGAAAAGAAAACATGCAATATTTATATCATAATACTCGTCTTTCTTCTCATTTTTCTTTTTTTTCTTTATCCCCGCCCTCCTGTAACTACACTTTATGTTCTTCTTGCTTCCCCCCCCCCTTTTCCCTTTCCCCTTCCATCCAATTTGTCTGTTCCACTTTTCTCTCCTGTTCTTTTTGTTATTAATATTCCTTGCACATTATTTGTGTGTATGTTTGCTTGTTTGTGTGTGTTTATTTGCATGTGTGTTTGTGTGTGTTTGTATGTGTGCATTTGTGTGTTTGTGTGTATGTTTGCGTGTGTGTTTTGCGTGTGTGTTTTGCGTGTGTGTTTTGTTTGTGTGTGTTTGTGTAAGTGTTTGTGTGCATGATTGTGTGTATGCATGTTTGTGAGTGTTCGTTTATGCGTGTGTGTTTATGTGAGTGTGTGTTTATGTATTGTGTGTTTCTCTGTGTGTGTGTGTGTGTGAGTGTGAGTGTGAGTGTGAGTGTGAGTGTGAGTGTGAGTGTGTGTGTGTGTGTGTGTGTGTGTGTGTGTGTGTGTGTGTGTGTGTGTGTGTGTGTGTGTGTGTGTGTGTGTGTGTGTGATTTCCACAGTCATTTATTTTTCGCCGGAAACCATCCCTGTCTGAGGTAATTGTTTAAAAATGTAGAATTATTTACTGTGGATTAAATATACATGTATGCTAAAGTTTGACGAAGAATTTCTGTATACATTGATTTGAATTATACCTGTTTAAAAATTTATTTACTATGTTAATCTATACCTGAGATTTTTGTGTTTACGCTGTTTACACATTCATTTCTAAACACCCCTTTATTTCCAACTTTGTTTTCTCGCTGAAACTTCCCTTTTTTTATTTTTGATTTTTATTTCTTATGTCTGTCACATTTTTTCACCTGTGTTAATTATTCATATGTATACAAGATTTTGGTGTAAATTATGTGTATTTTATTCATACCAATGATTGTAATTGTCATACTTTGTATTTTTAATCCAACTCTTTGATTTGCAATTTTGTAAATAAATAAATAAATAAATAAATAAATAAATAAATAAATAAATAAATAAATAAATAAATAAATAAATAAATAAATGAATAAATAAATAAATACAAAAAGGCTACGCTCCACGATTCAAACCATAACCGCACTAGACTTCGCAGTACGAACACCATTCTACCAACATCTCCGTCATGCTGAAAAAATCGAAGAACCCTCATATCATGACGTATTTCGACTTACGAGCAACTTACAAATAACGCGTGTCGACGTATGTCAACAACAGCATAACTTACCTACAATGTATGGCCCGTGTTTGCGGGACGTATGATCATACGCTGGCATACCGCGAAAAATTTTGTGCCTGCACAAAATTCTTGCGACGAACTCGTCGTACTACGACGTATACCAGCGTGCTTCAGCGTAAACAAAACTTACACAAAACTTATACAGAACTTACCCATAACTTATTTAACGTATGACAACGTATTTCATGTTTCATACGTCGGCATACGCTGGCTAAATCGTCGAGGTGTGCCCAGTGTGCTTCAGCGTGCACATAGCTTATACAAAACTTACCCATAACTTATTCAACGTATGACGACGTATTCGCCAAATTTTTCATACGTCAGCATACGCTGGCTAAATCGTTAAGGTGTGACTGCGCCATAACAAGTAGTTATTAGTTTTTCTCATAAAACAAATTCATGATGTATGGATCTCAAACTTTCAACACACCATTTGTAAAAACTTTACTACCGTTTGGTATTGAAAATTTGATGATGAAGGGAAGTAATGGACTTGCAAATCCCTGACACAATCTTTAAGGGTTTCAAATACATTGCACTTAAAAACATTCCAAATACACAGAGGACCCATTTGTAAGGGTTTTTGTTCAAATTTGGACACATATCTACAGATTTTTTTGTCTGAAAATCAGACCCATGTCTAAGGTTTCTTGTGAAAGAAATGACCCATTGAAGTGGCACATCCCCCTATGCTACATACCATTTACATGAGTTACCCAGCCCCTTCCCTTCTGGGTTAAGCCCCCAACCCCAACTAATGTACATGCACCATACACTGTACATGTATTAAAGGGGAAAGCATCTAGTGCCGAAAGTGGTCTTTAATCCACACAGATCACCTCAATACTTTATCTCAGCTAGGAGATGAAATAGCACTGCTTCACTTTTATCTCACCATGAATACAAATTCTGGTGTCAAGATTCCATACAGCTACATGTATACCAATGAATTGTATCAGGCCTCTCAGTCAGCATAATTCATAAATTCACTTCCAAGGGCACAATAACTGTTTCCTTTAATCTTGGCAGATACCATGGTCATGAAACAGCTTGCATGATTCTCAGGTGTGCACATTAATGTGCAGTGGCTTCTGTTGATTGCCATGGCAACCAAACATGATGGTGCTTGGTATTTGGAATTCTGTCAGGCTCAATTCTGTCACTAATCCATGATGGACGGAAATTATGTCTGTCCTGCCCACCCATACGACCCACTCTCTCTTTGTCGTTCTCGTAATTTTGGAGTTCTTATCAGTTAGAACAGTAGGAATGACTAATCAATGTAACTATCAGGAATATGAAAGGTCCACTGCATACGATACCACAAGATAAACAATTTACAAGTATGAAACAAGATTAAGAATGTAGCCAATGACATAAACATGTGTCACATGGGTATGTTTTAATAATTCACACTGCCCCCGATCATGCATTTCATACAAAAAAATAAAAATAAATAAATAACATCATGGAAAAACAGGTGAAACAAAAAGGCATCATGCCATTTACTTCTAGTAGTTCACATAAAGTTTACAGCTTTTTTCAAAGGCATGCATACTATTAGGGCAAATCTCCTGTAGTTTTACCTTTGAATGCCAGAATACGACAAGACAAATTGTAGATTGTCCTCCTGAAAATTTGATTTGATTCAAATAACTTTGCACACCAACACAAAGCAGTATTGCGTCTTAGAACCAAAGTTAAGGACAGAAGTAAATTTGACAACTATTAGTTACTTGCACAAATCTGTCAAAAATTGACCATGTGGCAGGCAAAGGATTAATAAGGTATACACTTAAAATGAACTCAGCTATGCCTTGTACATAACACACAATAAGCCAACTGGTTCATAATTACAATTTGTCAAGTGCAGAACAAAGGTCATTTGTGTGAGGATAGTGTCCGGAGATATTTGAAAAACTGGACAGCTGTTCAACGTGAAAGTTATGAGATCAATTATTCATGCAAGAGATGGTTATTCAGGAATGTACAGATGTAGGTATTCCATGGCTGTCAACTTCAGGGAATGACTTGTGGAGATTCACTTTTGCCTGCCAAAAAATATTTTACCTGCCAAATTACTAGCCAAACTCCCTGGCAGGAGGTTTTTTCATAAAGCAGGAGATTGATGAGACGGCAGGGGGATTAGCTCGGTGGCAGGATACTCCCACCAAAAGCGGGAGGGTTTGACAGCCCTGAGGTATTCTTCTTAGAGTGACTGAAAAGTCGCATATTGTGATGCTTTCGAGCTGGCCCGGCTTGGGTAATACTCGGGAATGCCCGTATACAGAAAACGAGCGCGCACGAATTGTGTGCATTTCCCTATGCAGCACACATTCAACCGAAGAAAGGTGAACTGCACACGGCCCTACCTTCAATGGCAATTCTGTTCGCAGCTCCACGATTGTTATTACGCGTGGCCTTGCAATAGGGGCAAGCGAATGGTATTGAACGTACATGGATTACGAGTGGCGCATCGAGTGGCGCTTTAACAGAATGTTACAAAGCAATTAAAGTGATAGGCTAACATTGTGGAGCTTCGAAAAAAATTGTCAAACTTTGATATCTGAGCTACATAGTAGTGTTCACATGGACAAATAAACACCCTAGAATACAAAAGTTTGGAAAGTTACACTGCCAATGGCAAGTTATTCATGAATAAACAATAAAACTCGGGGCGAGTTTTATTAACCTGGGTGTACACACAGTGGCCCATATTCTGAAGTCGGGTTTAAATACCTTCAGTCTAAATTTAGACTCGAGTTTAGTAAAACCACAGTTAAACCCGAACTCCGGTCTAAGTCGGGTTTTACTCCATTTCTGTTTCTGAAAGTCGGGTTTAGTTAGACCGAGGTTTAAATTTTGCTATCGATTGTGATCGATAGCAGCTAGATGCATATTAGTTGTTTCTTTAATTGTTTTGTAGTAAAATTATGAAAATATTGCCTGACTCTCACTATTTTATATAACTGAATTGTCTTAACAATATTAAATGAATAACAACATAGCAGAATGTAATTTGCTTTTGTAAAGCAAAAGAAGGTAAGTCATCACAACGTTTACGAAAGGTAATTGTCTTGAATTAAGAATATTTTGCCAAAAATGCAGCGCGCATTCAATACGCGCACAATATCCGGATTCCGTCGTGTGCAAATCAGCCTGAGCAGGCGCTCAAGAAAACTACCAATAAAGGTGAGAAATTCCGTATAAACTATAAAATCCAGACACCTGACTTATTAATTAAGGAAGACTCGGAGAAGAAGCAAGACTCCTCAATATATCTTTCCGGTCACAGGGTGAGTTGAACGTCCTTTCATATAATTACTATAATATTTGTGCCATTATAGCGCTAGCCTCGCGGTGCGGGTGCAAGAGTCAGTGTGTTATAACTGCTAGTGGACGACGTGTGCAGTAGGCAATAATGGGAAAATGTTAAGATTTGTACCCAATTTAACACGCAAAGATTTTATTTTAAGTACTGGTTTGTTGGTTCAGATTGCACTTTGAACCTTCATTACAAATATGATCTGAATAAATTTGAGTAATTTCGTCTATAGTAGTGGCGGTAATTGCACTTTCGCACGGGCTTTCGCACCGGTGTAACAATGACTGCTCAGTAACAGTGTCGGCGTATATCTAGTAGGCCCGGGTAGTAGGCCGACGAACGGCAAGCTAGTAGCTTGAAGCTACACGTATCGGTATCATGCATGCCAACGAAATGCGACGCGCAGTGTGGAATTTTTCTGAGACGGCCAGTGTGCAATAACAGTTGCATTTAAACGTCTTAAATGTCCCCATGTATGCACAATTTCCATTTTGAAAGTGAGTTAAACCAGACTTAAACTAGGTGTACACCCAGTCTAAAATATACATGCAGTTAAACCCGACTTTAGACTCGAGTCTAACTTAAACCAGAGTTCAGAAACACAATGTTAGGAATTTGGATAGTTAGACTCGACATCGGATATTGAAACTACGGTTAGACTCGGGTTTAAATTTAAACTTGACTTCAGAATACGGGCCAGTAAGTCTATGGGAGGAAATGGGCAAGTGAATCTGGTCAACTTACGATTTTCACTTGTTTAAAGCACTAAATAATCATTTTGAAATACAATTTTTTCAGGGCTTCATTTTTAGACCTCATCAAAGACACTGGTAGCATGGGGAATCATGTGGCTCAGATTTTTTTAACTGTGGTAAATGTTAGCCAATACCTTTAATGCAGCCCAGCACTTTGGAATGGTATCTTTCAGATGCCTCTTCACAAGAAGAACTACATGTATGTACATTTGGTCTATATCTACAAATTACAAAGTGGTCTATTGTACAGTACATGTACATGTACATGTACATGAAAAACAGGTATTAAATGTTCAGCTGTTCTTTTTGTTTTAGTTATTTTTCTCAAATTTAAAATGCAATCACACAAAATGTTCAAGAACTTAGATACTGTTCTCTTGAACAGCCTGAAGTAGGTAAACAGTTTGTATGCATCAATTACATGTCAGAAGGTAATTTACAAAATAATTGCTCCAGTAATTCCAGTGATTGAACCAAAGAATTTAATCACAGCAAAGGAAATTCACCAATCAATGACCACAAGAAATTTATTCGCAGGAAAAAAGCAGCAAAACAATTACACTGTACGGTACATGTACATGTACATGTTCACACTGTGCCTCGGTATGTTAGCAGGTGAGGTCCTGGCAATTTCCAGAAAGATCAGAGAGATTTAACAACAGTAAGTCCATCACTTAACAAGAAGTAACACAAGATGGCGCTCCACACACAGCGTAATTATTCTTATACTGCTTTCGGGAAGTATTGCATTTCCCAAATAGGTCTTCTGTGAGAGCTACTGCAGTCACCTAGACGGAACCTGCAATTATGCAGGAAATCACCAACATCACAAACTCTCATGGCAGGCATTTACACCACTCAGCCTAATAAATTACAATTGCTGGAAGGAGATCATTGTCAAATTAACTTAATTGAAATAGTCCGGTAGCGAAATGGTGTGAAAATTTAATCTCTCGACTGTCAGATTGTACATGTATTTTTGGTTTACTCTTTAGGAACAATAGGGTGTTACCGATAATGTGATGTATTAGCTGTTTATGACCAATATCCCAGAGTTGCTAACAGTGGAATTTTAGGGGGTTTACCTCCCGTAATTTCAACTTCCTACACTAGAACAAATGGATCTGCTCTGTGGACACTACAATGTCAAATATGTAAGTCACTCTTGTCTAGTCCAGGGGACGGTTCTCAAATAGTGGTGTACAAGCCACTTGTTGCACATCCAACTTGTGAAGTAGCATGTGGAGGCCACTATGATTAAAAAAATAATAATTAAAGTAATTTGTTTTGATTTTAATTCATATTTCATTTGTTTACATTATCAGAGCCATTCTGGGTCACTTAAAAGGCTTCATATTTAAAAGCTTCAGGGGGCCCCACCCCTCAACCCCCACCAGGGGCAAATGGCGGGCCCCTGGATCCCACCACCACAACACTTCACTAATTGTTGGATAGTGGAGCAGTAACTATGGTGCTTCAACAATAACAATAGAGAATTACTGGTCTAGTCTTTGGTTAGTTAACTCAAGCTGTGTTTGAAGCTCCTTGGTTAACTAAACTTTTCAAAACAAGTTCAGGAACTCAAGTTTGAGCAAGTGCTGATACCTCTTTAATAAATGTTGTAAACAGAATTTGGCTGTCAATAATAATTAAAAAAAAAAACTAAATAGTTCATGTCCCTTTACAATCGTACATTATTCACTTGCTGGGATTATGAATTCACAGAATAATCAAGAGCTGAATAAAGGAGTGGGTGCAAAGTGTGCTTTTTAATTGGCAAGAAGTCTATTATTGTGAAAGTTCTGTTTTAAGTTGCCTCAAGGATGGATATGTCTGGCTGTATTCTTTACTTGATAACAAATATTAAAATGTTGTAGAAATCCACAAGCGAATGCAGCAAGCACATGATTTTACAAAAATCTGCAATCTTAAATCACAATATTTGCCATCACTTTTTGGTAATATACTCTGTATTTGAAGTTTATTTCAGGGGGCCAGTGCCCAAAGTCCCTTCCCCCAATTTCCCCCTTCCTACGGTATTGGAAATTATATTTTTCTTGTTCCAAACTGACATAGTATATGAGCATCCTGGTACTTAGCAGAAATATTATAAACTTGGTAACATTCGATTGCCGTATCCATTTCAGTTTGCCTTCAGCGACATGTAGGTTAGTTATATTTACCCGCACACAAACACATACACGTACATGGATCTTCGTACAACTCAATTGCTGATACAAATTACACAAATAGTATCTTTCAGGGAATCTTACCTTGGAGCTTGGACATATTCAACCTTACATGTACATGTCTTGCACCAATGATGTGCTATATACCCCAGCAGAATAATCTTGTAAGATGTACTGGTGGTGTCTTTGGTTGATGTAACTTTCTTGCTTTACATATGAACAGTGACTAAACAATTGACCCTTTGCACGCGAATGTTGCAATTTTGCACATTACATACTAGAAAAGCTAACATATGGCCATAATGCTTATCTATCTAGATTAATTACCAGTATCAATGGCGGAATAAGAAAAGCAAGAAAATATCAAAATACCAATCATCATTATTATCCCCTCAAAATTAATTTAGCATGCAAAGAGTTAAAACGTGATCCGAATACACTGTACTTACCAGTACTCATATTGTTTGAAGCAGGTTTTCACTCCTTAACAGCTTAAATTGTACAAAATTGTAATGGAAATACAAAGTGGATGAACGTGGGCTGCTATTACCTGTTATCCACAGGTAGTCTAAAAAAGGAAGTACACCCACAGTAACAGGAAACCAAAAATAATTAAATCAGACATTATTAGCAGTTTTCTACCAGCATGGAAACCAACTCCTGTAAATTGCCTTCTGTAATGAGGTTTACTGGTCAAGGATGTCACAGTATCGTACAATCATGGAGCTACAATGTGATTTTTATACTCAGTCTGGTAGTTGACAAAATAAGATACAAATTTGGACTGTACTTTACTACTAAATTCAGATTGAAATAGGAACAAACATATATACAATATTCATTTCAATCTATTTATATGTCACAAATTTCCAGCAGATCAAGATGAAGATATTCTCTTTAATTTAGGCCTATTTACCGATACAAACAACTTTTCCCCATCATGATAATAGTAAATCATTCCACAGACTCTGCACAAGTATTAGACTCTTTACAGCAGGAAAAAAATAAACGGGGGCTCGGGGCGATTTCGCCCCCGAAATGGCCAAATGTGCAAAAGAGCCCCCGTAAATTGCCATAAACAAAAGAATATTTCAAAAGCACTGAAACAGGACAAGAAGCCCCCGAAAAGAAAAAATTAATTTTTTCCCTGCTTTACAGTCAACAAATGTTAAAGCATACAAGTAATTATTACATTTGTCTACTAGACTATACAGTGTGTATCAAAAAAAAGTAAACACTTAGTAGAAAAGTTATTTTAAAAAATTCTCATGATTTTGAGATTATATTTTTATATGAATATGTTACCTTGGACCAAAGATATCTTTTGACACTGTTGGTTTTGAAAGTATTTCACGCATGAGTGAGCACAGCCCACTTTTGTCCAATCGGCCAAAAGTGCATTTGCGCACAGATTTGCATTCTAATGGTCAATGTTTAATGCCTTGCAGACCGATGCTGCAGAAGATTTCAACTGATGTGCACATAACTTATAAGTATTGAA
>JZLH01S0169021.1:63200-76188 GCA_001188425.1 Eucidaris tribuloides | reverse complement strand
TTCTATTTTGTATACTTTCTTGTGAAAAATATTTGCTACTTAAGTACATGACATGTTGATGTATTCATTTGCCTGTCGTTGCTGACGTGACAAAAGCTCGTACATGTATGTTAGATATTCAGGAGATTCAAAAACATAGCGGCCTTAATCCGTTGAAGACGATTTTATTTTGATATAACACTCATTCTCCATAAACCCCAACCCAAGATATCTCGTACTAAGTCTCCAACGGGTTAACACAATAATAAATAGAATAGCAGTCTCTTTACTCAACAAGTGCTAAAGTGGCTGTATTTTGAGATTTGGACGGATGAGATTTGGACAGAACAAAATCTCTCTATCTAGCTGCAGAATAAAATGAAATCTAATTTTCAACAAAATATTGAGATACAAGGATTTGTCATTACTGGGACGATGTACAAATTATTGTAGCTTATTACGTAACTTGACAAGATCCTGTGAGCTTCTGGTTGCTGTGAGGGATGGTTGGAACTTTCAATTTCAAGTTTCAATTTCTGTCGGTCTCTGATCAACATGACTATAAGGTTTTAGAATTATAGTAATGACAATATTCAGGGTGTTGAAAAAAACATTCAATCTGCGATCAGGAATGGGCATATGCTGCATATAACAACTATTCCAACATTCAGTTGGCAATTTAAGTATTAAATAAATGACCACGAGTCACAGCAACAACATAACGGGAGCTAAAGAAATGAAAATATAGTTAAATTCTTATCGTTTCAGAAGGGGAAGTGGGTATGACCTATTGGGAGAAGTGATGAAAATAGGCTATTGGATGAAAATCTTCTACAATTACACAAAAAAAACGGATAGAAAGAAATTGTGAATTATAAGAACTGCTTCAAGGAGCGAAGGAATGAAAATAAAAGCTATCCTATGTTTCCACTGGGTGGGGAGAAATATCAATACTTGGCTAGAGTAATAATCTTGGGTATACATTAGATAACTGAATTGCCATCTTAGTCAATGATACCAGATAAAGATACTTAAAAATGTAAACAGCAATTTGTAGAAGTATGCGATTAAGAAACCCGAAACATATAACCGCAAACTTAAATTCAGACTATGAACTGTGTAGTTATTTCTATAATCAGTTTAAAGCAGGCGTAGTGCTACGGGGAGGGGGGATGTAAACATTATGAAACGCTTTCCAATTTGAGATGGTAATAAAACTGTCGGATCTTCCCGTTCTATTAGCATACAGCTAAAGAACGCGTAGTGATTTCTCCGACATGTTGGGATTGCTGAGTGGTTTGGTGAAAATCAATGTGGGAGCAAAAAAAAGAGGGTGTCATCAGTCCAACCACCCGATTGTTTCAAGTTGCAAAACAATGTGGCATGCAAGGAAGAGAACTAAGTTTGGGAGAGAGTCAAGGAAAATGGTCCATGTAAAAACGGGTATTATGCAGCACCCTTCCTCAGCATAGCACCCCCGGCTCCCCAGAAGCACGACCACTTACGTATAACGTACCTTTCTAACGCCACCACCTGCCTCGTTACCTGACGTCGAAGGAGTTCCATCTGGCGGGTTTGTTGTAATCTCTGGTTCTAAAATCAAATAATGAGAGGGAAGCATGACCATCAATGTGTGTGTGTGGTGCTTGAGAGATGTTAGTTGTTGTTGGAGACACTTCTAACAACAATGCACAGCTCTTTACATGCAGATTATGCAATTATGTTATTTCACTTCAATTATTACGTCTACTTTACTTTAAACCTCCTCCGAACGAATATATATAAATGCATGAAGACCAAATGGATAATTTCAGTATAAGATGAAAATGGTAAAAGCCATGCTCACCAGAATGTAACTCCCAAATCATTTTAATTAATTGTTGCATACTTTGTCTGAGTTATATCAAAATCTGATCAGCCGTCATTAAGTAATAAGGCAGTAATAAGAACCGGTAACAGACTTCGGCACCTTTCGTGCGGAGGCATTAATAAATATTCCTCCCTATACATTTTTATAAGATATCTTGACCGCACATTTGAAATTTACGTAAATTTATGGTGAAACAAAATTTCTTAAGTCTGATTTTGTTTGTTGTTGCTATAAATTACAATGATTTATTATTTTTTGAAAGATAACACATAGTTCAAACTTTAACATTGTCTTTGTTATATTGAAATATTGTTATATAAGTGTTATAAAAGCAAAGAAATGTTGAAACTTTGGACCGGAAACTAAACTTTGTTACAACGAAATTTTGTTAAATTGGTATTCTTCATGACGAGAGTGTTTTGTGAAAAACGTGGACCTACAGTAAACAAAATTGAAATGCGCATACTTTACAGTTATTCAAATATCAGTAAATGACGGATCATTTGAAAATATTCTGTTTGAACAATTGACGCCCACCCTTTATTAAAGTTAAATTTTAATGGGATCTCTTTTTAAAGAAAACTTACTTTTTAGCCCAAGGCCTCTGTGATCGAGAGGTAAGATTTGGCCTGAATCTTAACGCTTTTGTTTTTTTATTTATTTGGTCGATAAAATCATTTTGGGGTGTTTGCATCAACTCAATTGTTAAAATATCTCTTAAATTCTGAAAACTAGCCACTAGTTTTACATGGCATGAGAAAAGTACCCTCCTTTTGATCAACATATAATCAATCAATCGATCAATCAGTCAATCAATCAATCAATCAATCAATCAATCAATCAATCGATCAATCAGTCAATCAATCAATCGATCAATCAGTCAATCAATCAATCAATCAATCAATCAATCAATCAATCAATCAATCAATCAATTCCATGTGTGGTCAAATGACTGGATACATGTCTCACCCGGTTGCGTTCTGCATGCCTGTTGTTGTTGAGGCTGCCGGGGAGGTATACCATGGGCTATTCGTGGTGGTCGTGGTTTATCATAGTGTGCATGGGGTTTAGCTGAAGATAGGTAAGAACTAAGAATTAGTGTCAAGTGTTTTATAGTCTATTTGGGTTCATTACCGTTTATACACGATGATCAATTGCACTCGTACATCATGTAACTCGATTTTAATCTAAGACTATTGACCTTTAGTCTTTGACCTTACCAGTTCACGTGCCTATTGTTATACATAGTTCAGTCATATTTCATTTAAATACATGTATATTAGTCGATTTATGAGACATGAAAGGCATAGCATATCAATATTTCCAATAAAAAGAAAATCTGAGCTACTTGTTTCCCCATGCTACCAGTATCTCTGATAAGGTCTAAACTGAAACCCTGAAAAAATGCATTTTAAAACAATTAGTTTCATTTAAAAAGTGAAACTAATTGGGTGACCATTTCAATTTTCTCCAACAAATAGCTATGTTCCAAAATTTTTGTAGTTGACAATAATTTGTGTATCGGTTACATATTTTACGTGTGATAGCATAACTGTCGGAGGTTTTGTATTCTAGAGTGTTTATTCGTCCATTCAAACACTGTCAGAGATGTGAGATAGCAAAGTTTGACACATTTTTAAATGGGGTCCCCACAATGTTATACACTGTCTTTAAAGTAAATGGAGTGATATGCCTATCTTGTAAACAAAGTGACATATGACCTTTGACACTTGAGCCTTTTGCCCACGATCATAGTCCTTTTGTCCACAGAAATACGTACTTGAGTCAAGTTTCATGAATATCCGTCAATTGTTTAAGATATTTTCTTAATCAAATGCTTTACCCACAGCATATCGACAACATTATACAAAATTAATGACCTGTGACCTTTGACCTCTCGACCCAATTTTTAAGTCATTTTGTTTAAATGTTATGACTCATAATTCAGCAAATTTTCATGATAATTCCTCATTTCTGTTTTGATATATTGTGGCTAACAGACTTATACGAACGTAAGCACGGATAACCAGAAAACACAACGCCTCTGGCTTTACTTCATGGCGGAGGCATAAAACGAAGACAGAAGAAGAAGAAGAAGAAGAAGAAGAAGAAGAAGAAGAAGAAGAAGAAGAAGAAGACGAAGAAGACGACGACGACGAAGAAGACGAAGAAGAAGAAGAAAAAAGAAAACAACAACGAAATGAATTACATGAAAAGAAGTGGAATTTAATAAGTAATAACAGGGATTACTCGTATCGATACGCAACATAAAAATGTAAAAAACACATAAAATTGAAGAAAATAAACAAAGAATAATTGAGGAGAAAAAATGGAGAAAATCCCACTTAGAGTATGGTTACAGGCGTTAAATGTATTGAAGTAAATACTCAAAATTACCTTTCTTCTTTTTCTTGGCGCACCTTTTCGTCCTTTTCAACGGTATAATCAGCAAAGCGCAAAGTCCAATAAATACAATGGCACCCCCTGATGCTCCTATTGCTACTTTCATCATCCAAGTAATGCTGTGAGAACTTGAAGTACTATTCATTTCTGTGAATGAAGCCCAGAAGAAAAAAAAATATATTTTGATTTTGTACTAATGGTCTAGACGCCAAACCTGAAAAAATGATTTTCGTTTGCACTTCATGCTATTAGGACAAATTTGGTATCATTGGAAAGCTGAAGGTTTGAGGGATGTGAATCTGCCGGATGCCAAGAACGGCAGGTGGGCCGTTACCATGGAAACGGGACTCGAAGTTCAATGACCTAAAATCGCCTATTGCGAATTTCTGCAAATTTAGGATCCTACCCTATATCACATAAAGTGTATTTTCTCAGTAGAACATGATCGGATTAAATTTATGTTAGTTACATGTAAGGTCCAGGAACAAAGGTATTCCATGAAAGGCTTACTTAGACCGGGGGACCAAATTTGTGACCTTGAGGTGACCTTGAGGTGACCTTGAGTTTGACGCTTCCTTGACAAATCTGGTAGTAAAATTTTGCCATTCTTTAAAAAGGTTAGAACTTTAGTTTATTTTAAATTCACGTGCAATTTATGAGTATTGATCAAAATTATTGGATTAAGTAAAGTATTCCCGTGTTACTTATAACCATAATTTGATTTGGTTACCATGGAAACAAACCCAGCAAGCCACTAACACCGCGCATGTAACTGTGCGTTTATAGCGCATAATAGCGTTTCTCCGCCTGGCCCGTTCAACAAAATGCCGTATGGGATGTATAAACCAAGTTGTTAACACATTAAAGAACGTTAAATTTGAAGGTCATTTCAAGGTCATTTACCATGGTCGATTTACATTTATTATTTCGTGCCAGATTTACGTTTATATTACAAGATATTTTATGCCAAGTGTTGGCGCGCGTTCTTTATAATGTGTACATTTATTCTACAATATATAGGCCTACTACGAATCTGAGAAACTTACGAATGAATGTAAACTGCAATTACAATCAATAACATTCAAAAAATTATAGATACAAATGAATTATCAAGATACAACAAATACAACCAATTTTGAATGAGAATTTAACAAGTGGGCTGTTGTCATGGAAACGGGCTTCAAAGTTCATCGACCTAAAATTACCTATTGCGCATTGATGCAAAGTTGGAGTGATGTCATGGGATGATGCCCCATATCAAATAAAGCGTTCTTTCTGTACAACGCATGACCTGATTAAGTTTATGTTTTACACGTTATAAGTTCTGGATCAAAAGTATATGAAGGTGGGCTCAGTTTGACTTGAGATCTAAATTTATGACCTTGAGGTGACCTTGAGTTTGAAGCTCACATGGCAAATCTGGTACTAAACTTATGTTAACCCCCCCCCCCAAGTTAAAACCTTTGTTCTCAGCTGATATGCGACTTATGAATGATAATACAGACTAGAAACATTTTTTCTGTGTCACCAACTATCATAATTTGTTATTGTTACCATGGAAACGAGCCAAAGGTCATTAACTCAACGCATCCGGCTGTGCGTTAAAAGATGAACTTCATAACCGAAACGATTTTCGTTAATTGCATATAAGGTGAAACAGTCTTATGTGTAGAAGAAGATGCTGCTCACATTCAAAACAGTCTTATGTACTTCATTTTAACACATTTTTGTTATTTTTTTCCATTTTCTGTACAAAAAAAGGTCAAAATTTATCATTTTTGGTAAAACGAAAGAATTTCATATGCAATTTAGTATTGTTCCAAAGTTTTGGCAAGACCTTCCTGTTAAGATAAAATCATAGATATCTATTTATCAGGATTATTGATCTCAATCTTGATTATCAGATATGATAGTCAGGATTATTGAATCTCAATCGTTTTGTTTTAGCCGTTGGGTCCATTTTTGGCTAAAAGATACTACATATATTTTAGTTATTTTTGGTAAAAGAAAATCATTTTGGGGATTCAATACTGGAATTCCGATGATGGTCGCTAGACTTATGCAAAGCCGATCCTTTTCAAAGGAAAGGCATCTCTTTTTCAAGTTGAAAACACGGACATTGTGTGAATACACGGGTATCCAAGAACCTTGAGCAAAATACGGGAGCTAGACACTCAGTTTTAGTGGAATTATTGATTTAAATCATTGTCTGGTTGAGACCAAAAAATCTTCTGACCCTCGCAATGCATGTGTGTTCATCGTGTATGATATGTGACATTTATTTGAAATTTACAGATGTGTACCGCATAAATTCACGAGCCTGACAAATTGTATACAAGTCTCATGCAGATTATTATTCACAGATCAATACATCATTACTGAAACAATATTCATGAACTGACCCGGTTCAGTGAGTTTTTCACGGAGTGTTATCATGCATGTTGGACCTACTCTTTGGCGCATTTTTTTTCTTCAAATTTACTGATCTTCAGATTTCACAGGCATGTCAATAGCCCAAGGGCATGATTGTTTGCATGCTGTCCTACGGGAGAGTGCAAATGAGATTCCAGCCACTAATAATTGTAGTGATTACCAAAAGTAGACTAGTGCTAAAAATGACTTTTTATCACTTATGGTAAAACGGAGATTTTGGGTCGAAACCGCGTTTAAGAATGATGAGAAATGCATAACTTATGTAAAAGAAGATACAGGCCCTGAAAATCACTCTTATCAATACAATGTTGGGTATTTTGGTAAAAATGACAATTTGGGGACCGACAAATATCCGTTTTCATCGTCAGAGAAGAAGTTCTTGCGAAACTGGTCTCATTAGAAAGTGCAGTCACTCCCCAAAAAGTAATATGGTTCTAATCGGTAGATCGGTGCCTCATATACTACACAGGCCTACCTGACCCAAGTTACATTGAATTCCGACAAGTCAATCATTACTACGTTATTGCCTTAACGATCCCAACTCGGATATATATAAGGCCTCATGACCTCTGACCTTTGCTCTTTCAACTTCGAAATCTAACCAGTTCACTGATGCCTCCTCATAATAGTATACTTTATCATATTCCTTTATAGTATCTATGACTTGATCCAAGTTACATGTACATAAAAATCCAATCAGAGTTATGGTGGTAATTAGAACCTGTAACGGACGGACGGATAGACGGACAGTCTGAAAACGTGATATATTTATGATAGATTTTGACTAGAACATTGGTGTGTCTTAGTGACATTAACACGTACCCATATATTAAATATTCAGCAAAATATGGCCGTGAAATGTAAAATTTCAACACATTCAATTACAATTACAGGTTAGACACATTAGTCACAAGGTTACTGTCCAATGTCACAGGTCACTTTGTGTAACATGCAGTCAACATACTATTGGAAATGCGTTATATACTGCAATATTTGGATACATCAATGATCAATTTTTTAGGAAAATTGATTTTAAAGTTTGAATATCTATCACCATAGCCAGCTGGATTGATTTTGATGGTGTAGGGTCAAAGGTTACAGCTCATTTTGTGTACTATTTAGGCATTTCAATTCGCTGCAATGTCTCAAGAATACATTGAAGTGTTTTTTATAATGAACTGGACTGAAGTATTCCACACTATTAGCAGGGTGGACTGAGTGAATTTTAGGGAAAGAGGTCAGAGGTCAAAGGTCACAGGTCACTTGTGTAACGTTCAGTCAATATGTTAATATATTGCGTGTAAAACATTATTATTGCAAAATCGTAAGAGGTAAATGGTCTATTTCCATTAAACTTGCTAGAAATAGGTATAAAGGATTGATTTAATTTTAGGTCAAGGTCAAATTCAAAGGTCATCGTCACTTGTGTTTTATGCAAGAAATTAACATTGTGTACTACAATACATGCATCTTTAGAATAGATTGATAGATAAAACGTAAATGAAGTAGCGTATGTGTTATAGATTCAAAGCTGAAATAAATTTTGGGGTTAAATGTCGCAGGTCAATATGCAATTTATATGCTGTAGGTGACATATTTGCACTAGTCTGCGATATCTCAAGTAGTTTATGGGTTTTCAAGTAGCTCGGCTGTAGTGGTTAACTTTGTTTTACCATAGACAGATGGATTGATTAAAGCGTGTTGTGAAAATATCGGGTCGGAGGTCACATTCAGAGGCGTCGATCCTGGGAGGGGGCAGGGGGGCGATCGCCCCCCATGAAAATATTGGGGGGGGGGGGCAAACATATCGATATACCCCCCAATAATTTTGACAACTTAAAAAATTCATAATATGCAATGCAAGGAAAAGCATTGGAAAGCACTATAAACCATTAAACTTAGCATAAAAATACCATCAAATCTACAAAATTGTCAAATTCTCGGAGCGCTTCGCGCACGAAATTCTGTATTGCAATTTGGCCGAAAATTTTTGACTTTTTCACTTTTGCCCCCCCCCCCAATCCGAAAAACGGATCGACGCCCCTGGTCACATTTAATTTGTGTACTATTTTGGCAAACCTGTCTCTTTACGTCAATATCTCAATAACTTTACCTGAATTAGGCCTATATATCGCCATACAGACAAAATTACTATTTATATTTTAAGGGTTATAAAGGTCAATGGTCACAAATCATTTCTGGGTCTAATGCAGGAAATACCATAGGTAATGAGAAAGTGGTTTTTAACTGTGAAAAATGTGGCTACCACAAAGTTAGACAGTATCTGTAGATTACAATCGGTGGCAGTGAGAGGGCTTTTTACCCCTAGTGGTGAGAGTGTACCCACTTGATCGAAAGGCTACTCACCCGCCGCATCCGCCTTTTCGCGTTAAGTCGCGCTGAATAGGGATCCGGCTTGGGTTCCGACCCGGGGGTTCCGAAAGGGCGGGCGGCGGGTGCTGTGACTCACGAACAGGAACCAAAACCAAGAGGGTGTGTGTGAGGGATGTGGGAGGGAGTTCAAGGGAAGGAGGTTGTGGCGGTTCACATGGCAAAGACAAGGTATGGAGAAGTGGCAGTAGGGCACGACTGCACCGGCGTTGAGCTGGGTGAGACAGTGGGAGGTCCCGGGCAGGTTTCAGACCACAGTGCCGGTGACCCACAGCGTGCTCTACGTGCTGAGGTGATGGCCCCCAGCAAGTAGTGATAAGTGGAAGCTGCTGGACAGCAAGCGGGGAAAAGTTCTAGAGGTAGGTTGACTGGGAGTGTAGAGAGGAAGATAAGAATGTTTGAGGGGTTGTGTTATGAGTTGTGTGCAGAAACCAGAGTCAAGGAGGGAGCGGATGATGGCTCAACTGAGGGCAGAGAAGAGGAGTTTGAGTTGGAGGTGGAGGCAATTCAGATGAGGGAAAGAGTTACCCTGGAGGGCCTGTATGAGAAATTGAAGAAGAGGTATTCGGATGAGAGAAGAACTGTATATCAGTACAAGAAGCGGAAAAGGGAGGGGCAAGGAGTTTTATAGAAATTCGCAGAAGTATGCGAAGAGGTTATTTGGAGAAGGGGCATCAGGGAGTTTGGACGGTGTCCAAGGAAGAGTTAGAGAAGCTTTTGAAAGCAACATATTGTGATGAGAGAAGAGGGGAGCCATTTGAGCTGCCAGGGCTGGTTAGGCCCCAGGAGCCTGAGGTCAGTTTTGACTTGAGTGAGTTGAGGCCATGGAAGGTAGATGCTGTGGTGAGGAAGGCTCGAGCTGAGTGCAGCTTGGCAGAATGGCTTGTCCTACAAGTTGTTCAAGTATTGTCCTCGTGTCCGAAGGGTGCTGTGGCAAATCCACAGGGGGCTCTGGCGAAAACGGATTGTTCAAGCTAGCTGGTGCTTGGCTGAAGGGGTGTTCATCCCAAAGGAAGACTCCCAGGGGATTGGCCAGTTCAGACCCATTTCGCTTCTGAACGTGGATTGTAAGATACTTTTTAGTGTCTTGGCAAGGCGACTGACAGACTTCGTGATGAAGAACCGCTTTGTGGACACGTCTGTACAAAAAAGCAGGTTTTCCTGGGTGTGTGAAATATGTCCAAATGATTTGGGAGTCAATCTAGCGGTGTAAGCGTGAGAAGAAGGATGTGGACATTATCTGGTTGAATCTGGCAAATGCTTATGGCTGAGTCCTCACAGCTACCTCAATTTTGCTCTGGAGTTTTCCTGGGTCCCAGAGGTGGTCCGGAAGCTGGTGCAGAGCTATTACAGTCAGTTCAGGATGAGATTCACGACTGGGTCTTACACGACGGATTGGCAGGCACTCGAGATTGGTATTCTGATGGGATGCCCAGTCTCACCGCTGCTCTTTGTTCTGGGTATGGATCGAGGGGCTGACCCGTCATGTAGCCTCAGAGATTGAGGGTTTGACGCTGGCTGGGGAGGTTGTTGTGCCTTCGATCAGGGCGTTTATGGATGATCTGACAATTGTGTCAGGTAATGAGACCCAGGTTGATAGGAGGCTCCGCAGACTTGAAGATCTAGTAGCTTGGACACGGATGAGGTTCAAGGCCAGGAAGAGCCAATCGGTGTCGTTGAGGAAGGGGATGGTGGTTGCGAAGAGGTTTCGTATTGGGGGTGAGGACATACCTCAGGTCTCTGAGCAGGGGGTAAAGAGTTTGGGCCGTTGGTATGAAGATAAGTTAGACGATAGGCATCGAGGTGTCCAAATCCATTAAAGTGGTGGAATGACTCAAGAGGGTGGACAGAACATTAATCCCTGGAAATGCAAAGGTATGGTGCTGCCAGTTTGGGTTGTTGCCTCGGATCATGTGGTAACTTTAGGTATATGAGGTGGCAGTGTCCAGGGTTGATCCAGCAGAAGTTGAACTCACACTACCGGAAGTGGTTAGGTGTCCCAAGAGTGCTTACACATTTGGCATTCTTTTGTAGATCTAGAAAGCTACAGTTGCCTTTGACGTCAATCGTGAAGGAGTTCAAAGTAGGGAAGGTTAGGTTGTTAATGATGATGAGGGAGTTCCAAGACCAAAAATAGTTGAATCTAGGCCACCGATCCGCACATGCGTGGGGGAAGTGGAGGGCAGAGATGGCTGCGGACGAAGCAGTGGCAATGGCCAAGTGGAAGGAGATGCGTGGTGCTGTTCAGGTGGGCAGGAGTGAGGTTGGGCTTCGTCCGGGCATGAGATGGTACATCAAGCGAGGCAGGAAGGGCATGAGGGATTTGGTGGTTGAGGCAGTTAAGGAGGATGAGGAATGCCAGTTAGCAAAGGCTGTGCAGCAGGGAGTACAGGGGGCGTGGACTCGCTGGGAGGGGGTGGAACAGAAGGTTTCATGGAACGACCTCATAGCAATATCCTCCGGAGCCGTGCGCTTCATGATCAGCGCCACCTTCGATGTCTTGCCATCACCGGTGAATTTGAAGAGATGAGGAGTGTGAAAGACGATAGCTGAGGGGTTTGCAAGAAAGCAAGGAGGTCGCTGGAGCATGTCCTGTCAGCGTGTGGTGGGTGATTGCAAGCCGACACATGGAGGCATAACCAGGTGTTGGAGGAGATGGGGGATTGGCAAGGGCAGCGGTGGAGGTGAGGAAGAAGCACGGACTCCCAAAGGTGAGGGGTATCCAATTTGTGAAGGAGGGAGTGAAATGTAGTACGAGGAGACAGGGGCAAGGGGTAGAAATATAAGAATGTTGGCAGCTTCGGATAACTGGGAGGTTCAGATGGATGAAGGGAATTGTACGATGCCGCAGGAGGTGATGGTGACGGCCCTGTGGCCAGACATGGTGTTGGTGGCTAGGTCGGTGCCTAAGGTTGTGATGGTGGAATTGACAGTTCCATGGGAGACGAGGATGGATGATGCAAGGGAAAGGAAGTTAGATGGTACGCTGGACTAAAGGTGAAGTGGAACAAAATGGGTGGGGAGCGGAGGTGTGCACTGTCGAGGTTGGGTGTAGGGGGTTATTATTTTGCTGGATATTCGATGAGAAGGTGGAGTCGACTTATGGGGTTTGGTGGGAGGGAGGGGAGAGGTGGGTGAAGAGGATGTGTGGGGCAACTGAGACGGGATTTAGGAAAGCTTGTAGAGATGTCAATGGGGGTGCTGTATAGGGAACCCTGCAGCGCAGCACCGGCCAGCCAGGGGAAGGTGTCCAGTACTTAAATGACCGAAACACTGGTGAACCGGTGTGCTGCTGACGACCCACTGGCATTGGCGGGATAAGATCTTTTCCGTTATTTGTACGTAATAGTGTTATAAAATGGCATTTTTTATGGTGTATAAGGTTAGGGTTAGCGTAGTATAACAAATTTCTTTGTCACATCATTACGGTTGTTAATTTTTTACTCTACTAGGAAATAAGGGTGTAATTGGGGTGCATAAATGTCCCAATATCAGCACCTTAGCAATTCTGCACCCTTCAGGGTACACTTCAACACTTTGCACCTCTGTGGGGGTCAACATTGCACCTCTGAGGGTGTAATGTGCTAGACGTGCACCCTCCTGAGTGGGGGTTCAAAATTGCACTCATGTAAGGGTGCTATCACGACAATTTGTGCACCCCGATTTCTTAGTGTGTAACATATTAAATCAATGACATTGTATTAATGAAGGGTGTTAAGTATTATTTTATCACAGTTGCAAAAAGAAAATCGCATTTAAAATTGAAAATTCACACATGCGTCCATGAGCTGAAATGGCACGACGATTAGATAAAATATTTTCTTTAATTTTATGCTAGGTAGTCCAGCACAATTCCTTCTTTTTATAATATATATTGATCTCGGGAAAAGATATATCAATAACCAAAACGAT
>JZLH01S0169021.1:25470-37194 GCA_001188425.1 Eucidaris tribuloides | reverse complement strand
TAAGGGCAAAACTGAAGTCATAGCATAATTAACAGTGATGAATAATTGAAATTTTAGTAAAACCAGGGAAATATTACTGGAGGATTTAGTCAAGTTCTGTGTTGGTCAAACAAGGGGTGGTCAAACATGCACAACAGTAACATCATAGAAGTCATACTTAACAGTAACAATGTGTTTATTTATGCCTTTATTTTCCACAATTATAGTCTGTTTTGTCACTATTATCGGCAGAGAATAAAGTTATGATGGTTTTACCTAGAAATATACTTTAGGTTTATCGATAAAAAAATCATGTGATGAGAATATTTTAAGATATTGAGAAAATAACTCAATTTTACTGATTTACTTAACACTTGACCCCTTAGATCCGTGTCCCGTTCGAAATGATACCGTCAAAAATTCGCAAGGACTTTGGAATTGCGAATTCTTAACATCAAATGAGTATATCATGGTTTTAATTCATAATTGTTATTAGTTAGAACTGATTGTGAATCACATTTGAAGTAATTGTCGACAGGTTGTTATATCAATTAATGTTGAGACATCATCTTGCTAATAGTGTGTGCAGTCTATCGACCCTCCATATTTCATAAGGCGCATAAGTATATATTTCAGATGCATAATAAGTATGAACCTCTGGGAATTGAAGCAGAATTAGAAAAAAAGCATACTGTGTGCACATCGTAGGTTAGCATCATGTCCAAACACTAGAATGCAGTTTTATGTAAAACATAAATAGGAGTGCATATTGTTGCAACTTCGGTGAAATGACAATGCGAAATTTGTAACTGGCATGTTGAAGAAACTGAACTCTTATATCCTTAACTGTGAGCGGCCAACACAATATATTAAGACATTCTTATTTGAAAAAAAAGATTGCGGGCAAACAAGAGCAAATGTATACTCATATTGTAAGGACATGTGGGGCAAAATACACAAAATGTCCCAACCAAATTGGTTAAAGGAATATATAGGGAATACACCAGGAGTGTATCTCTCTACACGGACAGGAAATTTATCTTGAATTTGGTTAACTTATAGCAGAATCAAGCGATGAAACCATTTTAATTAACAGTCCTCAATGCTGATTAATGAAATATTCAACCTCATGGAGTTACACTACAGATTTGCTGTACACAAGACATACTGTTGGAAGTTATTGACTATTAATTTACAGTAGAGATCATTGCATAGTTTTGATTTAGAGTAGTTCAGAGAAAGTCTTGAATACTACAACAATCATTGTCTCCAAAGTTCTATTCCTTCAATTGTTTTGTATAGCAAGGCCACTTAAAGTTTGTAAATACTTATTTTATGATCTACAAAATGAATGCTACTGGCAACAGTGTAGTACTATCATGTCGTAGATTTTGGTCTATTAACACTGATTTTTATTACTGATCTGGTGGTTTCATCATGAAATTATCGAAGATGTTTTATAATATTGTAATGGATACAAATATAATCTTAAATTCAGAAATTGTACTTGATATTCACTGCAAGGGTGTAATGTACCAATTCAGAGGAAGGATGAGGGGGAGTGACATGAATCCCCCAGCTCATTACACAATACCACATCAGGGGAATGACATGCTACAATGTAATAACAAAATATACCCCCCCCCACCCAGGTTTCACGGAAAAATATTTTTTGTATGAGTATTATTCGTTATTAAAAGCCTCAGTAGTGACTAACGCGTCGTGACATTTAGTTAAACAAAATGGTTACAGTTTCATCCGTATTGTGAAACTGGGTTAATGCAAATCAAATATTTAAATGTTTTTATGTCTAGATATTGGGAATGCGTGTTTTAGGTCCTATAATAATTGCTTTCATCAGTTTGTTTTATTTATCACAATTTCTGTCGGCGTGACAGGATAGAAATGAGGAATTTAATGTTGACAAGTACTTGAGTCAAAAAGATTTATCCTATGAACTACAAGTGTGATTATGTACATCTTACCTAAAGCTACAAACGAATCCTACACTATTATGCATCAAGTTACATTTTGCCAAATTTTTTTTTGTGAAAATGGCCAAAACAAAAACGTGACTTGCGTGACATACGTTTTAGTGACTTTGAACGCAGATGTCTTCTGTAGCTATGCAATGGGGTTTAAAGACTATAATATGATTGTCATTATTGAATTATGACAGAATTGATGAAACCTCCGAGTCTTTGTAAGGATATTTGAAAATTGCCTAATTCTGTGATCGCCGGTGACATTTTATGCAAGTTTTCATATGTTTGTTGTTATTATTATTATAACACAACAATTAGAAGAAGAAGAGAAGAGAAGAAGAAGAAGAAGATAGAAGAAGCAAGAAGAAGAAGAAGAGATAGAAGAAGAAGAAGAAGAAGGAAGAAGAACGAACAGAAGAAAGAAAAACAAAAGTAATTATTTTATTATATTATAATTTAAATTACTGTAGTTCGTGTCGTCTTTATTGCCCTAGTACAGCATTCATATTTCTGATCCCAACCACTGTCTCTACCTCCCTATCAAAAGTATTGCAACATTACACCTATAACGCATGCAGTTTTGAGTTGGAAGGGGTCTTTCTGTTAATGAATGTCCTAATAAAGTTTATATGGTGAAATAACAAATTATTTGCAAAAGGAAAATCAATGAATATTTGTTCTGCTTTCTTCTCCAAGGCGGAGAGATTATCAATGGCAGGTCATCCACGACAGAGGGCTGGAACATAAAAAATTCAAATTTCTGCCGTCCCCTATAGCGGGTGGGTTATCCCGCAGCCATGTTGTTATATTCCACTATAGCATCTTAATTTTGATTTCCTAATTTGCCGTCAAACGGATTTGATGGCTTGGAAAGATTCAACAAATAAAAATATGAATTATGTTTCCTTGAACGTGTCTCGAAGAAGGACACACATGCCGGGAAGAAAAAAGTGTCTATCTTCATAGAAAAGTGGTAAGAATACGCCCATAATTTAAGACGAGACGCTCTTCAAGTTTAATTTCGTATCTTTCTGAATTTTCAAGGCGGTTTACTATGAAAGATCCCTAAAATTTACTGTCAAGCGACTTTCATGCATTGGTAAATATAGAATTAGTAGCATATTCTCTGCCTATTTCACTGTCTAATGAAGATAGGAGGCGCTTTCTCTTCGCGGCGTTTGTGTCTTCTTTCTGAGACAGGTTTCAAAGGAATATATTGGCATTTTTTGTTATGTAGCGAAGTCTTTCTAAACCTCAAAAACGTTTTTAACAGGCAAATATTGAAATTGGAATTACGATGCTATAGTGTGAATTAACCCACCCTTTGGAGGCAATTTTTATTTTTTTTTATTTTTTATGCTCGAGTCCTCTGTGTGGGTACCTGCATTTGATATCTCTTCCACCTTGAGAGAAAGGAGAAGCAATTTCATTGATTTCTTTTAAAATAATTTGTTATTTTCATAATAAACTTTATAGGACATCAGTTAACAGAAAGACCTCTCAACTCAAAATGATCGTTATAGTTAGTTTGCCATACCTTGAGTAGGGAAGGGTACTCCGTAATTGGGATGGTGTCTAACATGGCATTTGCGCAATGGACACTAATTGTAATTCGAATGGGGAAGCAGGATAATCCCCATTTGTGACGCAAGAAGGAATGACTGCCAAAAGTCACCACCCAATACTTTTCGAGGCGAAAATGGAGAAATCATGAGAATTAAGGTCACACTGAAACTGTAGATTTTCACTTTTTAAAGCCACTACAAAATTCAATCCAGTTAAAAAATTTAAAGTATAATTTTCAAGGGCTTCTTCTTTACAAAGACACTTGTTAGGCATGAGCGGGTATGTATAGCTAACAAGTTTAAACTGCATGTATGCGTCTTGTTATTTTCTCCTTTGTTGTACATCATATATCACAGAAAAATGTTATGGGTAGGTGAAATTTGTTGTTGTAGTTTTTATTAGATTGATTTCTATCAGACCCAATTCAATATTAGTGGTCATTTATTTTGTTCTTCATTAAGAGAGGTAAAGAAATTCAGTAATAATCCTTCAGTTCAGGCATGAATAATACTCGAGCCAGTCGAGATATGCTGGAAGTTATTTTAGTTTCTCGAGTATTTTATTTTTCAACCTGTATGCCCTTTAAAATGATAAATTGTAAGGTATGTGGAAAGGCTGCATGGAAGCCAACATTTATAACGATAATATATAATACAGTGTTACTTCAGTAAATGGACCTTTGTGGATGGTTGTTACTGTTATAAAAGTAAACACAACAAAAACAACTTTAGACAGCCATGCTGTCACTATAGCAAAATGCTTAACAAAAGAATTATTGGCTTATAAGTATAATTAATATACTAATGTATTATTCTGCAAATTTTACTATGAGAGGGAAATTGAACGGATAATTCATTTTTTTCTTCATTTTTTTAAGCAAGAGGGGCATCTCTTTTGCTGCCTAAAATTAACATTGTGTAACTACATGACATTCTAGAAAAGAAAATGCCATCTGGGAACGCTTTAGAATAATATAGGAAGTAAAACTCATTTTAGTGGAATTATAGTGACGTCTAGACTGCAGATTTTGTTTTTTTTTTTCTCGCGAGGAAAAATCCTACCATAGAATGTACATAAAGCTATTGTTTTCTTTTGCTTTTTTTTCAAATTCTAGGCAATCACTGACCCTCAGATTTCACAGACATGCCCTTATCAATAGCCTGAGGCTATGTATCTTTTCCCTGGTCTGCAGGGATGTTTTGCAAAGAGATTTGAGATCTTATCAGAGCGATACTAGGGATGAGACTCATCAGCCCAGATTGTTTTTAAACTGGTCTTCACAGTCTGTGAAATAGCAGAACTTTCAACCATTATTCTCAGAGAAACCTTCGGTGTGAAGTAACATGGCTTATAATATTATTGAACACCTCTATAATGGCTCAATTTTTTCTATAGGAGGTAAGAAGACTCCATGCAGTTGTTGTAGTCAGACAGTCATCCCGATACAAGACCAAAAACAAGACAGAACGAGGAAACCAAGATCAAGGAACAAGAAAAGAGGGTCCCGGAGCTCAAGACAGCCTTTCACGAGACCGGGGACAAGACGAAGAACGAGCATTGTTACTCAGATAATTAACTGCTATTGATTACCCATTGCATCAGTCTGTAATAGGATTTTTTAAAATTTTAATAAAATTAATCAGTTATGAGAATATGTTTAACTTACTTTCATTGTTTCATTGTCACTCGCATGTAAGATGCTTCCTAAAGTCCAAGCAAAAATATTCATACGATACGAGTCAATATTATGATAGCTACAAGTTGACACGACTGGAAACATAGTATTTAGATTGAAAAAAATGCTTTGTTTTCGCCATAAGAACATTTGCTGAGCTACTGAAATACAGATAGATAAAGAATGAAGGCGTTGTTAATAATCTCTTTCTTCATTCATATAATGTTTTTTTTCTTAAATTCATTCGTGATTTTCTTTTATATTTCTTACATTTCTATTTCTTCCTTTTTTTCTCACTTTTTCATACTCTCTTTTTCTTTCTTTTCGTTTTATTCCTTCTACTTGGATTTCTTTATGTAGTCTTTTTTTAATTTCATTGCTACCTTTTCTCTTCCTTACTTGTTGATCTTTTTATTGATTCTTTATTTTTTTATTCTTTATTGTTTTTTTTTCCTTCTGCTCTTTCCATTGTCTTTCTTTCTTTTTCTTTTTTTTCTTCATACTTCCTTTTCTCTCTATTGCCTTATTTTTTTCTATCTTCTGTATTTCTCTCTTCTTTTTTCCATATTCTTATGTTTTATTCTTGATTTCTCATCTTCTATCTTTTCCTTTTCTTTACTTTGTCTACCTCATTCATTCTATTTCTTTCTAGTTTTATTCCTTTCTATTTGCGATCTTTCATCATCTTCTTCCCCCCTCTTCTCTCTTTATAACTTTTCTTACTGTTTTTTCGTTTGTTATTTTGCTCTACATCTTTACTCGTGTGTATATATTCTTAATTAATCATCTCTATTCTCTAATATCATTTAAAACTTATTAACCCTATCATATGAAACAATCAATTCCATATAGTCGCAATATAATTAACTACCAACGGGTACATGCCCGAGTGTAATCATCATCTAACTTATCATAAACTTAAACTAAATAAGTTAGTAATAACACAAATATAAATGCATGCAACATGTGCACTTACTGTTCAGTAAAGTATTCATCAATACCATTAAATGAGCTCATGTGGAATCACCGCCCCAAATAGATACTCTGTCTATTTGCTTGACCTGAACGAATCCACTTGATTTGGATTAACCAAAGCAACATGACTTTTCTCTTGAAAGTCTTGCAATAAGTCTCGCAATTCGTAACTTCAAACATGTGCTCCACGCGCAGCATAACTACACTGAACAGTTTAACACATTCACGTATATGTTAGTAATATACAATACTTAAAGTATTTTGTAAACTCTCAATTACTTTATCAGCAAATAATCACTTTTACTGATGAAAATATCAAACAATCGTACACTTCAATTCTTTGAAGTCTGGTAAGTGTTCTGTAGTGAACAGTTGAAAGATAAAATCACCTTTCATCAACTAAATTCAAACATATCTCATGTGAACTAATTATTTCAAACATTCAATCAAATAACTGTAAGCTTTTATAATCTCGAGACACATTTCTTAAGTCTCAAATGAATGCAATACTATAACAATGAACATTCAAGTTCATAGCAAATTCAAATCAGTAAGCAACATCATAATTAATGTAGCTTTAAACAACAGCCATAATCATGAACAAAATATATACAAAGATAATTATCTAATACAAAGTATACTCTTAACAAATTAAACACACAAATGAAAATATCGGACATACCTAATTAAAGAGCCAACACTCAAATACCAGTTCACAAGCAAGCAGATTTGAAAACAGTGAAATCAGCTCAATTAACAAGAGTCAGGATATACAAATCCTATGAACTCTGAATTCGTGTAAGTTTCTAACACAACTTGGAAGAAAGTATTAACTCAAAATGCTTCTCGAACGATGAATGATTCTCGAACGATAAATGATGATATAGCTGAACTATGCTTGCTGCTGAAATATGTACAAAAGTATTTGAAGATGAAACGATGGCAGGGCAGAATGAAAACTTGCGCTCCTCCTAACATTTTATATTCAAAAGTTTGGAGAATAGCCCCATAGCTTTCTACATGGTATCACATTAACCAATCAAATAATCTCACTTCATTAAAACTTTTGCCATTGGCCAAACATAATTATTAGGACAAAAGAACTTCTCCTATTGGACTGAGGTCACCTACCGATGAAGTCACCAATGACATCATCACCTGATTCCTGGTAGTAAACATTGACCAGTGGGTATCCCCTTTTCTTCAAAACAATGTGACGTCACCTTAGTCACTAAACTTGTAGGTAAACTTTTGCTTCATGCCAGCCCACTCAAGGAGCTCGTAAACTTTCGACATAAACACAACAGACCCACTCTCTTGTTTTGACCATCTCATCTTAAAGTAACACTCTCATAGTATAAGATGGGCAACTCCTTAAAACATGGTACTGATAATTCATCATAAACCTTATCAATACATCTGACATGAAAATATATTGTCTGCTAACTGTAAGACAGTTATACAGTTATGTATATTAAATTAAACTAGATATCATTATCTTGAAAACAACAGTTAACATAATAACTCTTAAAACACTGTACCTGAACATAATATCTCTGGATATCAAAATACAATAACTAAAACATACATATTATACAAACAATGTAAACATAATAGTGATTAATTACAAGATAATTACTGTAATAATCTTTGCAATGCACGATTGCATATACAAAACACAGTTATCAAAGTACCCCTTTAATTCCAGAGGGTCATTTCTTCCAGTCTACCAGATTTCTGTGTAGTGACGTGTGTGATGACGGCATTAAATTTCTGCCTAAACATAAACAGTGCTAGTGGAGGAATTCTCATTGACTGGTATGGAGAATTATTGGTCACACCTGTCCGTTATATAGTAAAGTCCAGGCGAGGCACTTAACTGAGAAAGCTGAGGTCATGACCCAGTGACCCTGTGTACAGTTCATAGTGTACAGATAACTGAGTGTACACAGTAATACTATAGTCCTTACTGTCATTCTTCCTTTCCTCCTCTTATTATTATTATTATTATTATTATTATTATTATTATTATTATTATTATTATTATTATTATTATTATTATTATTATTATTATTATTATTATTATTATTATTATTATTATTATTATTATTATTATTATTATTATTATTATTATTACTACTACTTATTATTATTATTATTATTATTATTATTATTATTATTATTATTATTATTATTATTATTATTATTATTATTATTATTATTATTATTGTCATCATCATCATTAGTCTTACCTAGCACACTGAGTACAACGGACGCCATGTTAGTGCTCAACCCCGACTTTGCCACGCATGTGATGTTCTTGTCATGGTAGTCTCTAGTCGGTTCAATCCGGATCGTACCGGTTGTATCGTAGAGAGTGGGGTCGCCATTATTTGGGGATGCACTGGAGTACCCAGCTCCAACGATGACGTCGTTCCCCGCGTACCAGGAGAACACGACCTGCGGACGAGTACCAAGAATGACACAGCTGATTAGTGTAGACACGCCCTCTTTCACCGTAGCAATTGCTTCCTGGAGTAACACGGCCTGTCCGTCGATATGCATCTGTATGTCACGTGGGGGAACTACAAAAAAAAACAAGAACAGTAAAAAGGTAAAATATCGAAATCAAAAAGGAACAACAATAATAATTCCTCATCTATCATCATCAACATCAACATCATCATCATCATCATCATCATCATCATCATATTCATCATCATCCACTATAAAATCTTGATGTAACTATGTACGTAGCCCCATAACAAAAATACAGAACCCTTCCGTTTATTTGGTGTTATATTGTTCGAAGAATTATTTACTACCCCAGTATTTTGAAATACAAGCATTTTTTTTAAGGGTCGTATCGTGGGTAAAATGTATGCCCTTTCTTTTCGGTTGAATAAAAATGGGGCGATGTTCCTTCCAGTTTTGACCATAAATCTTCAACACAAGAATATTTCGTTGTCATTCTCTACGGGGAAAATTTAGTATAACTTATTTTACTTTCAGGGTATTGCATTTCTGTTGTAATATAATTCTATGAGAAATATTGAAATTTTTACACATAATCTGCAACGACGTTTATGATGTTATCCTCTGTACACTACCAATTTACAGTTGATATTAAGAATCAAATTCCTACCGTCAGGCCACATTATAGTTAATATTGGTCTTAAATGTAAACAAAACAACGTTATAATATTATTTGAATGGAAAATACCTTCAACATTCAGTCGAACAGATGCCTCCAAATCGGCTGCAAGAAACCGATGTGAAACGATACACCTGATCGATTTTCTATCGTCATCGTTAGATGGTACGAGAGTGACATTCCTGTTAGAGGAGAAAATGCCGTCATTTGACTCATTTTGCTGCTCCCATACGGTGATATTACACCCTGAACTAACGTCCCACGTAATGTTTGGTGCCGTGGTAGATCCGGTAGAAACACATGTCATGTTGTGGGCCATGCCTGAAACCATGGTAACGAGGGCGTTCCTGTTGTATCCGCTGAGATTTGCTTCGTCCCAAATTATCACAGACGTAGGACCAGCTACAGGTATTGGTAGATATTTCCAAAATAATACTGAATTTTATTGAGTTGTCGACTGGTAATGATATATTCCATATTTCTCCTAAGGTACAATAATGTAGTACAAATCTGAAAAAAATTATTAATCGTAACAGAAACACAAAATATACAATACTGAAAAAAAAAATTATTACGTTAGGTGAGAGCGTCTTTTGAGATTAAGAACATTTTTGGAGGTGAGATTCAATACTTAGATTTCTTAGAACAATGTCACATACCCTTTTCCCATATAACAAATATTTCGGTCACCTCTTTGGCATTTTGATTTCATTTTTAAATTAAATTCTACAAAAGCGTTTTAGAGCACGTCATGTCAGGAATACCGTATAAAACCTGATGTGCGTATTTTAGTTATATGATGGGAGTAAACTTAAGGTTCCAACATTAATCAAAACTACACACTGTCTTTAATTATGATAGAGAGACGCATCTCACCTACAGTTTTTACCGTAATGCAGTGTTAGCAGATCCAAAACCACTAGAGGAAATAACACCACACTCAAAGAGACCACTGTCCGATGTTTTCAAATTGGTGATGGTCAGATTACCACTGAAGGTATTGTCAGCCTCCAATCTAATGCGTGTGTCATTGGGCGTGTCTGTTGTACAAGATGCTTCGCATCTGTGCAAAACCAAATCCTGTTCTGTTGAGTCAGACCGCTTGGTCCATTTCACAGTTGCCAATGTCTGTTCATTTGTTCGAGGTTTGTAGGTACAATTCAGTGTAATTTCGCCTCCTTCAACAGCAAATACGTCTTGCGTTGTCGTAACACTAACAGTGGCGAAACCTGAATGCATATGATTAGATATAAATGAATCTATCAATTCACCCTAAACAGATATACTCCGATATTATGTGACTAATAGTGTCTCTGAGTAATGCTTTCAAATATTAGGTCTATGAGCTTCAGTAATGCAAGGTTCGAACATGTTTCTGTAAACATTTAAAGAGCAATAAAAAAACCGTTTCGAAGTGCAATGCATAGTCAGGTAGTAGAAGCTACACGAGATACTAACGAGACTGCATTGCTGTATACAGGAACATATTACCAATATGTCTCATTACACACATACAAATACATAAACATACACACATACAGTTACCCTTGCCATGTAATCATGCATCCCTTTCCGAAAAATCCTTATACGTCTTCCACAAATTCTGCCTGCGGCATCTTTCACGCTTTTATGGAAACCTGCTTGCGAAAGGAACACGACTCTTGTTTCCCTTGCCTCTGCCAGATAAATTGTTTCTAGACAAGATAACCAACTTGACCATATGATTACAAGTCAATGACCACGTCCAAGGAACAGTGCGGTTGCACAAGAATAAACTTCTATGTAGTTTCTAGCTGAACATTAAAATAACATTATGCTTATCACATACATGCCTATCCCAAATTTCCAGATTCTTCACTGTATTCAAAATAGCACAAGAACATTATTGAAATTTTAATTTTGTTTGTTTTGCGAGATATCATGCTTACACTGGATGAAAGGGTACATACTGCATCAAATAAAGAGTATTAAAATGCCTCTTAGGGTAGGGCATGGTCGTTTACACCAGTAATGAGTTTTCTGTCAAAGATCCCCTCTTGTTATCCAGGGCGATATAACCAATTAACCAAGTAACGGGGATTTTCGAATACTCGATCAACTCTCTGAAATCTCCTTCAGAACTTGAAATGGGCAACATTATAACGAAGTGAATATTATCTTGATTTTTGTACCTCGACCTTCTTTGCTTTGATTCGTCTTGGTGATCCAGTACGATTCCACTGCCGTGTCTTTCATAGGGTCAATGGATCCATTGACTACCTTCTAGGACAAGTACCCCGGGAAAATTCCCCCCCCCCCGGACAACCACCGCCCGAGTAACTACCCCATACGACAACTATCACCAGGACAATTACCCCTAGGACATTTAACCCCGGAACAATTCGTCGCTG
>JZLH01S0169021.1:4188-20787 GCA_001188425.1 Eucidaris tribuloides | reverse complement strand
TATATATTCAGTACAGAAACTAGAGTATTTATATTGTCACTTGCTAAAATTCCGTCATCTGTAACAGCGAGAAACAAGAAAATTTTTTGTTGGAAAAGTGCACTTTTTTCAAACGCATTTTCTCGAATTGCGTTTGCGCACGGCAAATGAATTGTTCGCCGGTTCGTAATAGCCACGATCGACATGTTTGTATCACATAACAATGAAATAACATACAAATATACATACATGTAGTAAACATAAATCTTCCATTCAATAATTAAAAAAATACATAATTATTATTTTGAAAAGTTTGGCTAGCAAAAGTTTACGAGAGGAAAGTAGTTAATGGTATCCCCTGCCCACACTCTCCTCCGCTCGTTGCTTAGGCTCCCTCGGAAAGTATGACTACCCAATCCCTTATAATCATTGAAATATATATTTCATAGAAACCCGTTTTTTCTAAGAGTATTTTTTTTTAAGTTTCTACGTTAGTGGGTATACCTGCAATTATGGACACGCCAATTACAGTTTTTCATATATTTCCTTACATCTTTTGAAACAATTTGAAAAGGTTTTGGTCTTGCTGACTACATCCCTTATAATCTTCATTAAAATACACCGTTACAATTATGTAATGTTTACCATGCCTAGAATCACGTCTTTTCTATGAGTATTTTCACAAAGTTGTACCGGGAGGGGGTATATGCTACTTCACACCCTCCGGCTCGGTCGCTTCACTCCCTTCGCTGTTTCTTCAAGCCCATTATCCCCTAAAAATTGCGCTGTAAGACCAACGCCTGCTTCCAGTCATCTGCTTATTCACTTTCGGCACGAACTGTTCGCGAAAACATGCTCGCCTCCTTTCTCACAATATATTAACTGGGAGATAGATTGTTCTCCTCACAAGATTGACTACTCCACAGTTTTTTTACATACTCACTGCTACTTTTCTCTAAAAAGGGATACTATCCCTGAGTAATTTAGATAAACTATTCCTTTAAAATATGTATTTTACTATGCTACAAACAGCGTCTTTTTCTATGTGCATTTTCCAAAAACAATCCTTGCTTGTATTAATAGGGTATATCCCTTCCAACACCTTCCCCTGCTCAGGTCACTTCGCCCCCTTGCAAGCTTGACATACTCAAATCAAACTTATCCACATACTTTTTATGCATTGCCTGAAACCCTGACGCAAATCTATTAATCTTTGATAAAAGTGTACCTTTACAGATAGGTATTTAGATAACACATTTTTTTTCCATGCGTATTTTCAAAAAGTTTCTGCGTGGAGGGAGTACGACTTTATCACACACTCCCCGCTCGTCGCTTTGCTCCGCTTTGCATGTTACCCATCATGCTCTAGAACGCACGCCTGCGTCGTGTTTATACTAATTAATACATTTGGGCTATAACGTTAAATTTACGAACATATTGCCTAGAATTATTGGTGTTATAGCCTTGCGTTCATCGTACCCAACCATCGCCGTTTCAGTGATTTCATATAAAACAGGTAGATTTTCAACACATGTGAACTTTCATACGCTTGCACGTGTTCTAATATTTTGCTCTGATAACCTATCCTGGCACATTAGTAGACAGATTCCTTAAACAATTATGAAATCAAATCCTCTTTTTGAAGGATTACACAATAGTCATGAATAGAGGCCCTTCTAAAATTTGTGATTTACATTAGAAGCTTTGGTCGTAATTCTTACTTCCAAACATCTTTTTGATAAAAAAAGTTTTAATACTCGGATATAATACATTTTGACTGCGGTGTAGTTCCCTACGACTGTAGTTGTCAGAGAGGGTACTTGTCCTAGGAAGAATTGTCAGGCGGGTATTGTCCTATGAGAGGGCATTGTTCCGGGCGTAATGTCCGGTAGTTGTCCTAGCGGAACTTTCCAGGGTTTGATTGTCGTAGGGAGTTGTTGTCCTAGGGGAGATATCCGGGAGTGATTTTCCCGCAAAGGGAATTGTCCGGTGTAGTTGTCCTAGGATAAGTTTGTCTTGGGGGTAGTTGTCCTGTGGAAACTGTCCGGTGTATTGTCCCAAGGGGAATTTCCGGGTGTAGTTGTGTCGGGAATCTTTTTGAGAGCCACAGAAAAGATCTTTGTAATGATTGTTGATCTTTTCGTTTTGTTGCATCCTCGGGTATGTTATGTTGGCTAATAGCTGGATTTCCATTTCTTTTGATTAATATCATGAAGCAGCTGAAAAACGTTTTTTGGCCTCGCATTATTTGAATTTAGACGTACCATAATAAAGCGGCCTTATCCAAAGAGCATTTACCCCGCTAATCTGCAGAAATACTGGAATATAATTGCGCAATGATCCTGACATAATGGCTGATCATTACTACTTCTACCAATCATGTTATAGATGTAGTATAGTAGTAGTAGTAGTAGTAGTAGTAGTAGTAGGTTACTAGTTAGTAGTAGCACTAGTAGTAGTAGCAGTAGTAGTAGTAGAGTAGTAGCAGAGTAGTAGTAGTAGTTATATACTACTACTACACTAACTACTACTACACTACTACTACTACAGTATATAAGCTTGCTGCCTGCCTAGATTTACTACTAGCTTCTACTACTAACCAATACTTGCACTACTACTACTTGTGCTGTTACTACTATCACTCGAACGTAGAATAGTATTTCCTTTCGCTGGGCCCGAACAAATAATCGATCGAGCATGCCAAACAAAGTGCTAGAAACTCGATCCTTATATCCACGTGTATAACGACAATGCGGGCTTTTACGCTGACAACATCGACTTCTATTTATTGTTAAAAGTGAAACTAAATATCAATGAAACTTACTCTTACAGGAAACACATACTGAAATCACACAGGCACGCGATTGATCACATTACAAAAAAAGACTGCGAAGGGTGTTCATTCCCGGCCAAATCTAGCCACAGTTTTCCCGCGTCCGCAGGCCAGCCACCGAAAATGTCACGCGGGGGGGGGGCTTGTTGGGTTGAACCCATTTCACCCAGGTAATAAAAAAATAAACATTTTTTGCCAGTGGCGGGGGCGGTGTTCGAACACCACAACCCCCCCCCCCCCGAGTGTAGCGTATATTGCCATAGTAGTAAGTTAAATTCACGTTCATCTTATTGCACGTAGAGATGTGGATGTCTGACGCAACGAGAAGTCCTAGCCTACTAGAAATACGTTTATATGTCTATATTGAATATTGCCGTGAATTGGGAGAAGTAACAAACACTAAAGAACCTAAATTCGTTGAAACATACGCCAATTTGGAAAGTAATCAAAAACATTGAAAAGCACTTTTACGGTCACTCTTCAAAATTTCTTACCAATTTACCAATAGTGATGTATTTGAGACCACTGTTCATTAAAGGCCAGGCCATCTCTTTCACATGCCTGAAAATTCAACAATTGTGTAAATACAATCGGCATTTAGAAGAGAAAATGCTACTGCGGGAACCTTCTAGGCAAAATATGAGTTTAGTGAAATTAAAGTGACCGTTAGAGTCTCTGATTTGATTTTTTCTCGCCAGAGAAAATTCCTACCATACAACGTACACTAAATATGGCTATTGTTTTTCTTTCGCATTTTTCAAGTTCTAGGTAATTACTGACCCCAGATTAATAGCCTAAGGATGGGTATCCTTTTTGCCTGGTCTGCAGGGAATGTTTGCAAAAACTCGTTTTGTCATGCAATATTTGTAATAAATTTCAAAATAATCGTAAATAACTAATTACAAAAATTTAAAATTAGCTGCAGTTAAGGCACGCTACACAGCTCATGAAATTGTACCAAAATATCATACTAAACATGCATAGTTTTCCATTTTGACCATTTTTGTCATTCTCCGCAATAAAAAAAAATGGATCTGCGCCCTGAACTATTTTTACAGCCAAGCAAAGAGTATATTCTGCCAAATTCCCTCTTTACCTAAATATCTGCGACAGTTTTTGAGAAAAAAGCAATTCATAAGTGGAAAAGGTTTTTGAAATATAGGGAAATATGTTTTTGCACAGTTTTCTATAATAAAAAAAAAATGATAAAAATCATGTTTCTATCCATAAATTTCAAATTAAAGTATACTTAATCTTTTGATATAGTATCATCTTGTAGCAAAACTTAGTCCCTTTCAAACGATGTCCACCACACTGGTAAACTAAGGCTCATTACAAGAGCGGCCATTTGAAACAATACGCTGGCATTTTTCTTTCAAGCAGAATATTTCCGAAGGTAAGTCCACCTAGAAATTGTGGGGATACTTCTTGAATAACAATGACACCTAACAACCTTAAGCACGCCCCCTTTAAAGCTCAAGGGTTACCTCTTTTGACCCTAGGTACTACTACTCTACGACTAGTACTTACCAATTACCTTGCACAATAACATGATTGAGCATGAACAAATGTGAAAACTCGATCCTTATTTCCCAACGTGTATAAGACGTTAGGGTTTTCCCCAATATCAGACTTCTACTTTTGTAAAAGTGAAACTGAAATATCAATCCTGGCTAAAAGCGGACTCTACGTTTAGGCTCAGTCACATTTAACTGCAGGACACCGACGTATAACTTTAGCTCGATGTATGTACGATTCTGGGGCCATCGCAGCATGGGCTACGTCTACGAGTTTTGCGTCCACACTTATCTAACGACATGCGTGCGATTCCTGTACGCGCCTTGATTCAAGAAGGTCTACGAGGTGTCTGTATACGGATATCGTACACTATCGTACAGAGATCGTGCGCATACAGTGCAGTTACCCTGCCGTCTCCTCAGCCTCTGCACAGATATCCGTGGCAACTATCGTAGAGAGATCTGTACGATGAGCCCCATGAGGTTGCAACCTCCGTACGATTTTTTTACCCTCCCAAATAGCCTTGGTCCATTTGGCCTACGATGACTTACGCAGGCCGTAAACTCAATCGTATCTTCGCAATATCGTGCATCTCCGTAGGTGACAAGCTTTGACTGTACATTTTCGTTACGATTCATGGACTGCCCTAGCGGGCATCGTAGCCTCTTACGATTGTTTTAGCGTAAGGTTTGACAAATTTTTAAATCGATCAAGCCCGTAGCCGTAGCTTATCGTAGATGGCATCGGTACGATTCGACGCAGGACATCGTACGCGAGGCTTTTGGCTGATCGTACAGTCATTGTACACTACGGCTTATTGTAGTGGCGTACTCGAACACTAAAGTACACAATGGCTATCACACATTCTTTTGTGACTCGCCCTGCACGATATCGTACGATTTCTGTCAAATGGGTACAATCTCTGTAGATATCGAACGATCTGTGAGAGGCCAAGGAGACTATAGGGCTATCGCGCGATCTCGTACGATAGCTGTAGATCTTCGTACAGCTCAGCACGCGGCCCAACTCAAAAGACCGCCCGTACAAGATAATTGCACGCCATTGCTCGCTACCGTACTCGTTAAAAGCCGTCGCATCTGCGATGCCCAAAAATCGTACGGATAATTGGCAATAAGTTATCATACGTATTGACGCAGTCACTGTGACCCGATGCTTTTTCCGATGTTCTACCGATGAATGTACAATCAGCGCACGCCTCGTTGCGATGTCAGCTGCGTCGATCGACAATATCATGCTACGATAAGTCTACGGGCTACGGTTTACGGATTTTTTAAAAATTTCTCAAATTTCACACTAAATAAAAATCGTAGAGGCTACGATTCCTGGGGAGCCACGCGATAATCGTACGAAATCGTACAGTCAAAGCTTTCACTCGTAGGGAGATCGTACGAAATGCGAAGATACCGATGATTAACGGGCTCCAAGCTCACTATGAACGCAATTGCACCTAGCATTAACAGGAAATACAACTGAAACCACACAGTACGCAATTGGTATCAACAGTTACAAACATAGACGGGAATGTTACCGCGAAGTGTTTACGGTCTCCCGCAAATCTAAGTCCAAACCTTTTTCCTCGTAGCCAGCCGCCGAAAAGTCACTCCGCGGGCGGGGGGGGGGGGGGGGGGTGACTACTTGCGTCGAACCCATCATCCATAAAAAAAAACCTTTGCCAAGGGGGGTGTGTTGGTCGTTTCCACACCCAACGGCCACCCCCCCCGCCGCCAGTTGTACGCGTGTGAATACAGAGGGGAAAAATATAATCTATTCATGTTCTAAGTGCTTTGATTGCTGTTGCTCTGACGTCACAAAAATCCTGAACTTACTAAAATTACGGTTTCTATGTCTATATCAGGGCATATGCCTAATTAGGAGAAGTTCAAACATCAGCCACAAACACAAGCAAATCGTTGAAACACACGCCAATATAAAAGTAATCAAAACAAGAAATTCTTGAGGAAAACAAGCATTCATTACCAGTATTGATTTAATCTCCGCCCTGATGAAATTTGAACCCACAGAAAGCTATCAGTGGGCTATCGCTCCTCACCCCATATAGACGACCAGCCTGATAGCTCCGTGACCAAACGCCTGGGAACAAAGGGTTGAAAGGGTTTCGGTTCCTATGATTTTGAACATTTTTACTTGGGCTGCCGCGCTTCGAACTTCCGGGCATTTTGCGGTAAGGCTAATTTAAGTTCTACACAGGGTCAAAAATCAAAGTTGTCTAAATTCGTGTTAACATGCATATCAAATATTACTCGTCTACTCACAATGATTCCAAAAATTTATACTTTGCTATGCATCAATGCAAATGAGGCGTACAGCCCAAATATGATAAGTTCAGCGCACTTTCGATGTCGGTCAAATACAGGTACCTGAATAATTTTGTGATATTGGTGTGCTAGATCATCATGTTTTCCCACCGAGGAATTAGGTATACGCGCACTGGATAGGCGCGGGTTTTACGAACCGATAAACAATTTGGTGTGAGCGACAAACAGTACACAAAGGTATGCGCGCACGTGGTGGCGCGGGTTTTACGAACCGTCGAACAATTCAACGCGAAAATTGTTCGTCCATAGGCAATACACGCAACGATGGCGATACGCGAAAGCAGTGGATTTTACGAACTGTCAAACAATTTTATCGCTAAATATATTTATAATTTTATGATACTGGCTCAAAATAATCAGTAAGCCAGAAACTAGAGTATTTATATTTGTCACTTTGCTAAAATTCAGTCATCTGTAACAGCGAGAAACAAGAAATTTTTTTGTTGGAAAAGTGCACTTTTTTCAAACGCAATTTTCTCGGAATTGCGTTTGCGCACCAAAATGAATTGTTCGCCGGTTCGTAATAGCCACGACGAAATGAGATCAGAAGGGTCACATTAATCCCAGTGAAAAATACCTTGAGAAACTTGTTGGTGTATCACCTTGGGAAAAGGATTATTCTCAGAGGCAATATTTTCTGGAAAACCTACAACAAGTTTAACATCGTCAGTGAAATGGTGTATTCATTGAAAAAACCTCTGGGATAAATTCTAGAAAGTGTATTCACATTTAATTTGCAGGTATATTTGTATATTGTATAGAAAACATTGCTATTCTGTACCCCCAAAAGCTTTGACACCAGTTGTATGTACCCTTGTATGTCCATAATCGATGATCACTGACATAGATACAAATCATGTGTAACAATTGCTGAGCAACAGCTCAGTTATCCATTTCCAGTTGTCATTAATGTGTATTTTATTTGTTTTTGAATAGTTTTGCTTGTGTTTTCAAATATCATTGATGTTTGCCACTTTCTTTTCAAAGAAAGTTAAGTGGAGCATTTGTACCACCTTGAATTTGGGTACAAAATCTGATGCTGTGACCTTGCTGTAGGTATGCATGATTATGTTTTGTCTCCAGAAATAAATAGTACATAGTGGGTTTTTTGTGAAAATCCAGATAATAGCTAAAGTATTATGAGGGCATAAAAAACTTACAAGCTCTCTCCTTTGCTTGAATTCAGCATCTTGAAATCAAATTTGACCCTGCATTGAAATTATTGTAAAATGCCATATTTACAAGAACATACAGAATTCTTATATTGACAAATTTTAATAACTTAGTGCTCAGCAATGTTGACTGGAAACCTTGCGATTTTTTCATGTAATTGAGCTGAATGAATTCCATTATTTGACAGGTGCACATTCATGGGTATAGACTGAATTTTCAAAACATTTAGAGCCGAGAAAATCTTTTGAAACCCCGTTTGCTGTATGAATCTAGGTGAAAATGTATTAAATCTATAGACATCCAGAATACAGCAAGTAATTAGGGATGGAGTTCAGGCCGACCATTCCAGGTTACGAGGCTGCTGGAAAAATATTGTTCCCACAGACTTTGTACATGTGACTCGGTCCGAGGCCAAGGCCGGGCAAAATTTGGCCTTGAGACCGGCCTCGACTCCATCTCTGCAAGTAATGGCTTTTGGAGAGTTCTTGCACAACTTTGGGACACACTGTTTGCAGTATAAATTCTGACAGCCAAGTGTCCAATTATTCACAAAATCTTGGCTTAGAGGGCGCTATTCAAATTTCATGTCCCTGCCTTCTCTGAATGAGAATAATTCTGACATTCTCAGTACAAGGTTGGTGAGATGCACTTCAACTTACAGGTTCAAAACCATTTAGTAGAGTATTGTATCACTCTTCTTACAATCCTGAACTATTTTGGAGCATAAATGCGTCCAAGAAATTAAAATCTTCCATTAACAACAAATTCTAACCTGTCTCAGAAAATTATCTTCATTAGAATTTTGTCACCTTCAATTACTTTTTGAGAGCAGAGAATATAATATGAATAAATGAGAATGCGATTGGATTTCATGGATATAATGGCATGGTATGATACTTATCAGGTGTTTGTAGATTTATTTATTTGTATATTTACTTTGTAAGATTTCATGTCACACACAAGTATTGGAATGGAGAGTCAAACCAGGTTCCAAGACCATTTTTATCGGTCTTGGTCTTGGTCGTGGTCTAGGTCTTAATGCTACATAAATGGAAGTTTTATCTTTATCTGATGTATTTAAAATTATTTTCCTGCTTTTCATACCAAAATGAATGTGACTTGTGATGTTTAGTAAATTCCCATTTTAAGTGTATGCATTTGAAACACCAAAAGGTTAATAAAATTGCAAGTAGTGTTACAATATGCAAATGGAATGTTATATAGTACATGTAGTTCATTTCCTTCCACTTTTTGTATTTTTACCTCCTTATGTCAGCTGAGCGTATCACCTCGGGAAGTCGTAAATGTATTCAAATAAAAAATTTAAACAAATAATTAATCTGTTTAATATATTAAAGGTGCATTTTAACCATTGGACTGTATCATAAAATATTTAACAACATTTTATATTGTGTATGTATTGTATGTATTACTTTTATGCACAATGTATTGTAAAATACAAATATGTAACATTTGCCATACTACAACTAATAGAAAATATAACCATTTGTTTTCTTTGTAATGTATTTAATACTCTGTGTGTAAATGTATGTTAATGTAACCTATTGTGTAACATTATTTAATTTTTATCTCAAAGATATTTCTGTTATTCATTATGTCTAAATTGTTTGTGGGCGTATTACAACACACAGATTGAATGGAGAACTATCAATAACAAGTTTGCAGATGATATTCTATCAAGAAAGCTGTTAATTTAGAATTAATTGCGACGACTATTTTGATTTGGCTATACTATCAAGTTACAACATGTCCATATCATGCTTTCACAAAGACAGACAGACACAAATGAATGCTCACACACACACACACACACACACACACACACACACACACACACACACACACACATACATATACACATATACAGTATGCATAATATAACATTTATTATTAATGTATTGAAAATCCTGCAGTTTTGAAACCATGAAAGAAATATGTAATTTGTATTTGCTACAGTTTTAACATTGCTATTTCATAACGAAGAATTAGGTAGCCTGTATTGTCATGAAGTCATCAATGAATAATAAATGACCTTTGACCTTATATGCAACAAAAAAAATAATCATGTTCACTGTATAAATAATGAGACTTTATTTTAGACTATTATATCGGGTACTATTTAAATAACTAACTGCCATTAACAATGTTTTGATTTACTGCTTTAATATATAAATTTAGCTGCAGTATTTGGAGAGCACAGTCTAGATTTGTTTATGTAGAATATATGTTACATTTGTGTTTCTGTAGTCAACATTGTCAAATGCTTTGTAGTTTGTATATATGATTTGTTGTATAATTTGTCTTAATAATACAAACTATTTATCAGTGTGCTGTTTTGTTCAAAGTGTAGTGAAGTTACAATGTACCGGTAGTTCTATTTTGTCTTGGCCAACACTCAATGTTTATTATGCTTCATGTTTTCCATTATGAATTTATTTAAACATCATGGATACTTGTATGTTATTGTTTTATAAATAAACTATACTGATGCCATTTTAACTTATTTAAAGATGATATAGTGTAGTTTTGTTGTTTGTGAGTTTTTGTATATTCAATACACTTGTTATATTTTTAATTGAATAAAAAGCATACCAAAAAGATGGAAACAGATTTGGAATAAATGATAATACATTATCCTCAATATGACACCGTTAAAATAAAAGGATAGGAATTAGGAGAAATAGAATGATGATGATGACAAAAGGTGAAGATGATGATGGTGATGATGGTGATGATGATGATAATGATAATGACTATAGCAATGATGATGATAATGACTATAGCAATGATGATGATGATGACTATAGCAATGATGATGATGATAATGATTACAGCAATGATAATGAATGATAATGACTATAGTAAATACAGAAGACCAGAAAATATCACAAAGTTTTCAGTCATGCACTGTATAGAGTTCTGTCCCACAAAGTACATATTTTGGGCCAGTAAAAATTACGGAAATAAATATGTGCAGCCTTTCTTTACCCCCCAAAAAATAAAAAATAAGGAACAAATTTACTAATGCCACAGTTTTCATTATCAAATTCAATTTTATTGATCCAAAAGTAAATTCACCGCATATACTTACAGTTACAAATTTCAACATCAAAGAAATAGCATTAAATTCACAAACAGCGACTAAAACAAAATACCTTATTAACAACTGGAAGTTCATTTGGATTTACATTAAAAAACAAATCATGCAAACATACAAAAAAATAATTCATTTGATGCCCCCACTTATCAGTTTTGGTGTTTAGCAACATAATTTGGTGTAATTGAGAAAGAAAGCAAAAAGAAGTAAAAACAAATCTTTGACCGTTAATTTTGTTACATTAAAATTTGCAATGAAAATGAACTTCTATCAAACAATCAAATTCAAGTGAATAAAAACTTCATTCATCCCAGGACATGAACAATAACAAATTATAATTATAATCATACAGTATGGGAACTTATACATTTGCATATACAAAACATAAACACATTACAATTCAACCAATATTTCATTAAAAGAATAACATGAATCAATTGATATATCTTATATTGAGTGTGATACAGACCCACAACTCTCCTCCCTTTACACAGCACTCCCACCCTTTGCATTAACTGTCTGTTTGAATATGGTACAAGTAAACGTGTTGTTTAAGCACTTACTGATCAGAATTTTAGATGAATAACAATAAAGGACTTTTATATTGCGCAGATACTATAATAATATACTCTACTGCGCATCACTGCTCCAGTTGCGAACAACTGCACATGTTGGTTCTTGACCACCCACTCTGTATGTTTTCGCCTCCAAGGGCGTATTCAGGATTTTCTCTGGGTGGGTTATTATAATTTTTTTGGACGTTATTTCAATGAGATAACAGCAAGTTATCATTAAAATGAATGTTTTTTCATTTATGTCATTCTGAAAAGCCCTCGGAAACAAATGCTTTTGGAAAGAATTGAACCTTTTGAAATAGGGGGGTGGTACGACACTCGCAAACCCCCCTTGCATATACCCATGGTCTCTACAGTCAGTTTCTCTTTTTTTGTCTGTAACTGTGTACACTCTTTAAATCTTCATGATCTTCCTACTTAACACTTGTCCATATACCAACTGTGTATGTACTTGTTTTTATTGAACATGAACTATGGTGCGATTTTATCTATCCTCGCTATATATCAGGGTGCTACTTTGGTTGCATGTTAACCTACTCCTTCTCCTCCAATTGGTCTGCCCCCCCCCCCCCCAAAAAAAATGATAAACTGTAACAAAAGGTTCAGTCGTTGTAACAAACAGTGTGATAACGATGTGAATCATCATAACCTCTCGCCCGCCCCCCCCCCCCCACCCGGTTTGGGATGAGCAAAGTTCTTTTGAAGTATTTTACATGGGTTGGGGTTTATGTAACCCAGTGGCCTAAATCAAAATACTAGAGGAGTGGAGGTAGGGGGTGGGGGTAGAGTGAGGATGGGACACTCAACATTACAGAAGAAATACTGGAGATCATTGGTCTTGCTTCTTTTTGTTGGGGCGGGGGGGAGAGGGGATGTGAATTGATGTACCTCGTCGCATCTTTCACCAATCAGCACATAGCATCAATTAACTGTTGTGAATGAATATGCCACATGTAAAAAAAGAGTGACAGCATATGAGTACTGTAATCTAGGGTATCTGAATATATATATTGTGGAGTGATAGAATGTTTGTATGTCTGTGTGTGTGTAACAGAATGAGACATGAAAGCAATGTATATAAAACACAAACCAACAGGCTTTGCCAAACACCTGCCAAACCAAGTCATCCCCCCCCACAATAAATAAACAAATAAATAAATAAAGAAAATAAATAGATAAATAAATAAATAAATAAATTTAAGATAATAAATAAATAAAGAAATAGATAAATAAAATAAATAAATAATAAATAATAAATAAATAAAATAAATAATAAATAAATAAATAGATCAATAGATAAATAATAAATAAATTAATTTAATTAATTAATTAATGGGCGGCACGATTAATTCTGCAAGTTTCTCGTGATCACCGCTCTCAACACACTCGAACTCACTACACTGGCTTCCTTGAAACAGAGATAATTTTTCAAACTACTCTTGTTTGTCTACAGAAAAACACTCAAATACCTAGGCTCCAAGAGTACTTAAGCAATTGTCTGAATTTAATATCACCCACCAGATCACTTAGGTCAGTAGTGACCCTCTCTCCGTTCTCACTATTCAGTACTCGCACAGTTAGCCGGTGATAGAACATTTTACTGTGTCAGCTTCAAAATACCTGGAATGATTTGCCACTTACAATAAGACAGTCTTCATCAATACCTATTTTCAAAAAGGTCATTAAAAACCCATCTTTTTAGCAGTTTGTGTAGTTTTTAAAGATTGGGTTATTGATTTGCACGTCAAAAAAACATCTATATGAATCAATCAGCTGAAATTCATATCCAATGTAAGATTAATATAAATAAAACACCTCTCATAGAGATTTTGGGGTAAAATATTGAGTTTTGGTTAAAATCTGGACGGTTAAACTTCATTCCTTTTTCCTTTGCTCAGGAGCAAATTTAAAAAAATCCGCGACGTCAAACGTGCACGTTGCCGTTCCAAAATGGTCTGATCAGCCGTTAGCCAAAGGTCCGCAGGGGATTGCCGATTGACCAATCAGGGTGCTCCGCTCGTTCTTGCTACGGTGCACAGTAATCGTGATTCGCATTTTTAGCAAAATTGAAACTCACAGAAAGAACAACATTCTGGTAACATGTCGTTATTAGTTTTTCTCATAAAACAACAAATTTATGACGTATGGATCTCAGACTTTGAACACACCGTTTGTAAGTACTAAACTACCGTTTGGTATTGATAATGAAGGGAAGTAATGGACTTGCAAATCAATAACCCAATCTTTAAGATTACATAGTTGTATACAATTGTAAGTGCTTTGGGCCTAATGGGAAAAGCGCAGTATAAGTGATAATAATAATAATAATTAGTTAATTGATTAATAATAATAATAATGATAATAATAATAATAACAATACTAATAGCAATAATGACAAAACTAAAATAATGAACAAAACTGACAATTAAAGACAAATCATGACAGTCTGATAGTCTGGGAGGGAACAAACAGTACTTGACATATTCTTAAATTGTCATTTAATCTGGTTATGTCTTTCCGTCAGTCTTGAGTGGCTTTACATGCACCACCTCTTCCGACCAAGGAAGGATACAAATACAGAAAGGTGAGGGAGGCTGCAGGGTATAACATCTTTTCTGCCCCAGAATACTGACTTCTCAGACCCATTTTTAAATATTCATTCTGGAGGGTAGACTAAGCTTTCTATTATTTCTATAAATTAATTTCTATTATTTCTATAAATCCATATACAGTAATTATAATCCAACTGTATGTTCCAATCCAATATCAGTGGACCCCAGTGGACACGCCCACCTAATCATGAAACACATTTCTTTTTTACACGATGCCTGAGGTATGAGGGAGTGCTATGTATATGCACAGATTATTGGTGTCAAATTACACTTAGAATCAGAATTATATAAAGACAGTGTATTACTATAAAAATTACAGTGAAGTGGAGTAAAGACAAGGAGCTTCTTGGTAATGATGAGGGTGAGTTGAAGGTACATGTAAGATTTTTTGGAGTGCTCCTTCGCATGCGCGGCAAAAAGAAAAAGACACCTCTCGCCTTCTAACTTATTACCACATGCACGACGTCTGGATTGCAAGTCTAATCACGTGAGACCGATCCCAGAGCGAGAAGAAAGAGAGTTAGATCTACACGACATTTTGTGCATATAATCGTAACAAAATGTTGTTGGTACTCGACGACGAGCACAAGGAGCATCTCAGCTTCCTGGCAAATGTTGACAGTGCTGGTGAGATAATGGAATTCATTATGGTTTTCAAATCTTGGTGTGATATTTTGACACCGAGAATTATGATGAGTGTACAGTCCCACGTACCTACATCTGTGTGGCATTATTAACTTGGCCTGGCTCAAGTCTTCAAGATGAATTTATGGCCATGTCCACCCGCACTTAGCCACCACACCGCACATACAGCTTACACAAAGTTGTACAAGTAATGAGATCTATATGCTCATGTATAACTCCAACTATGCCAGAAGTGCGTGGTGCACAAATCGTGTGGGCTATGTCAAGTAGCAAACGTGAAACTGAGTGAAACTTGAAAAACAAAGTAAAGTACCCATGATTCGACCACTTAAGCACTTTTGCATTAATAGCGAAGGGAGATAATTCATTCCAAAAAAGTTCATGTGTTCAAAATCAACAGATTTTCACAAATAGCAAAATAAATAACAATAAAAACTTAAATCACAAATTTCATACACATGTATCACATGCCCCTACATTAATAAACTTTGCATTATAATTCAATACTGTGGAAGCTGAAGAAATATAAGCTTCAACCTTCAGCAAAAATTTGATTGATGATGAGTCAAATTAAAATGAAAACATAAAGCGAGGTCCAATATGAAAATAAAAGAAAGACTAGGAGCCGGATTGCGGCCTATCAAGTGATTATTCAACTTAAGCAACTTTCAACAGAGTTAATTGTAGTTTCAAGCGCTTGCCTTACAAAACAGGAGTCATGTCAGTAGTGCAACCCCCAGCACTAATAGCTGTCGCAGGTACCGACATAGAAATTGCATACCTCATGAGAAGTTACTTCGCACATGCACAACAGAGAACTGGTGGAATCTCACATGCTCATGTTGACTTTGTTATAGTTAATGTGGTCTTCCACGAAATTTCCACTTTTTGCACCAGATGGGAGTAACACAACATGATTTTCAGCACAGGCCTTGTTTAAGTATGATTTCCTTTATACTACTGTAAAAATTGTTAAAATCATATTCAACTCCAGCTTGGAGAAATGCACAATTAGGCACGCTGGCCACTTGCAACTCAGACTCGGTAGAGTAAAGGACCCTTGAATCGACCGTTCGCCAAGAATCGACCCACACGGGAATAAAAAATATTTTTTGCATTGTGAAAAACTGTATACATCGTATGCATACACTTGCCACATGTTAACACAACTCTCATACTGATCAAAACATGCCACAAACATTGCTCAAATTGCCCTTAAAATGTCGATTTTTTGTCCGAAAATGCGATGGTCGCCGGATTTTTTAGAAATGCGCCATGCTTGCGCCTGTGCTAAGCAGAGGGGGTCAACAAAACCCCCGTAAAAAAACGAAAATTCAACGAATTTGACGCGCGTTTTTTACGTACGTATCACAACACATGCTCTATCAGGCCACCGGTAGGCTGAGAAAAAACAACAACGTTAGCCACATCCGCGATCAGGATTCTCTGCCTGCATTCGCGATGCGAATACGGCGCTATCATACGACGCCGCACCGCGATGCACAACACGCATTCGGGTGCCGCTGGGATCGCGCCTGGTTACGCCGTCCACGGTGAATGCCGGTTTGCCGCTGTGCGTGCGGCGCGCGGCATACATAGAGTTTTTACATGGGTCGATTGACGGGCATACCCGGCCGATTCTTGGGCACAATAAATACGTATCGCGATCGAGTTTCTTTTGATACTTATTCCAGTTTCGAAAGTTTATTTCCAGATTGGTGAAAGGTAAGTATATATACTTTATTACCTCCATGTATTACGCTATCAATGTGTATAAAAGAAAGACTAT
>JZLH01S0168997.1:1995-20914 GCA_001188425.1 Eucidaris tribuloides | reverse complement strand
AGAAGAAGCATTTTTTTGTGATTTCGAAAAATTTGCATAAATTTGCATAATTGATTAATTTTAAATTTGCATAATTGATTAATTTCAGAATTTTGAGTAGAAGTCTTGAAGCCCCCACCTAGCCCTATCAGATCAAACAAACAGAATGAAAATCGGTCAAGAAATGTGGGAGAAGAAGCAATTTTTGTTATTTTTGGTAAAAATTTGCATAAATTACCATAATTAATTAATGGAGTATAATTTCAAAATTCTGTGTAGAATTTTAATGTGCATAACTCAGCCCTACCAAATAAAGCAATCACAATCAAAATCGGTTGAGAAATGAAGGAGAAGAAGCATTTTTTGTGATTTCGAATAAATTTGCATAAATTAAAATATATAATGAATTTCACGATTCTGTGTAGAAGTTTTAAATCCCCCACCTAGCCCTATCATATGAAACAATCAGAATCAAAATCGGTTGAGAAATGACGAAGAAGAAACATTTTCAAAACTGTGGACGACCGGACGGACGGACGGAAGGACGGACGGAAGGACGGACGGACGCCGGACGCCACGCCATGGCATAAGCTCATCGAGCCCTTCGGGCCGGATGAGCTAAAAACGCTGTGAAAATCCCGTAATTACACCTAAAGGCAAGGTCCACCCGACGTCAAGTTGGTTTTAATAAAAGCAGAACAATGAGAGAAACATATTAACGAAGGTTTGACGAAAATCCATCAAAGAATAACAGAGTTATGGAATTTTAAAGTTTTAAATCTGTGACGTCACATGCGAACAGCTCCCCATAATTATGTCATGTGATATAAATTCCATTAAGTGCCGTTTTCTCAGACATTTGAAAATGTTTTTATCTGTGCATTCAATATATTATCAGAAACATTATTTTATACCGGCTTCTATGACAAAAAATCAATCATCATGAACCATTAAAAAAATGACAATTTATGGAATTTATATTACACGACATATGGTGAGCTGCTCGCAAATGACGTCATAAAATTGTAACTTTGAAACTTCATAACTCTGTTATTCTTTGGTGGATTTTCGCCAACCTTTCATTAATACGTTTCTCTCAGTTTTCTGCTTTAATTAAAACCAACTTGACGTCAGGGTGAACCTTGCCTTTAATAATAATAATGATTACGGGATGTTCAACACTTTTTCGGAGGCTGCTCACGCATTTACACAAAACGATACAACATTTTTATTTTGAACTAAATTTTACAAAATGAAGCCAATATTCATTCGATTTTAGGTGAAAGCAAACAACACGAGATGTTTTTATTGAAACAAACATTAAACAGTATTGCAGAAAAGGAGTACCACTTACATACGGATAGTACGGACTGAAATTTACATTTATTACTTGGATAAATACAATCACTTAAATACATTTCACGCACACGTTTCTTTTAATCATGAAACACGTCTCAAAGCTAGTACTCATGATATCTGGAAGATCAGTGTCTACGATTAGAAATAACGAAGGACTTGAAAGCTGAGTCACAACTGGCCGGCAGTACAGGAAAATAAATACAACTTTGCTTTTATTTGGAACGGATTTTAGTGATACTGCCACGATTTGAAGTCGAAAGGTCACTATACACCGCACGACGCGACGGTCCTGTCGCGGACAGTCCGTCATGGAAGACCGAACATGTTCAGTCTTTGCTAAAAACCATCTCGTCGAGTCGCGACTCGCTATGCGTCGTAAGATAAAACGATCTTCCCTTGTCGCCGACCGTCGCGTCCTGCGGTGTATAGCGGCCTTAAATGTTTGCCCATGACCCACTTAATTGAAGTTTTGACGGGAAATTTGGAAATTGTATCATTTTTTTTTACAGCATTAAAATGGTGGTATTTATTTATATTTTTGTTGTGGATAGGTGTGAGAGAAAGGAGGAGAGGGAGGCTAGGGGAGGAAAGGTAACATTTTTTTTCTGTTTAATCCTTTGTTTTATTTTGTGTATGACACATTTACGTTATTGATTTCTTATTGACATCATGACCTTGACATTTTGATCTTAGTTTATATGCCCTGTTAAAGTTTTTGAGAATGATTGTCCGTTTGATAGTTTCAAACTCTCTCTCTCTTTTTTTTTTTGGTTAAAGAGTAGATCATGAAAATGTATTGTTTGGTATTGATTTTTCACAAACTCCTGCATGTATGTTTACTGTAAGATGAAAGAATGCACAGTTTCTACACTCTGCAAACCTCCCTGTAGTTATTACCCTAGCACACCCTCTTTCTCCTGTGACAAGAAAGAGTAATTTCTCTCGTGACTTTAATGTAAAATTGGGCTTACAAACCAACGGTAAAACTATACAAACAAGTCAATTGATCCACATTTAAATGTGTTTTGTGATCATTTCATACCTCAATCATATAAAACAAATGCATAAAACTTCACTTAAAGCTTCTAATTATTATATTGTGGTGATTGATCAGTTCATATATAAAACCAAAGCAGTACTGAACTTTAACATGTTAGTGACTGGTTTAGAATAGTACGACATACAGCTGTATAACAGAATAGTTCAACAAAGTTGAACATAAATACATACAAAAGACAACATATTACAAAAATACCACTACTACGAATAAATAGGTAAAAGTTACAAGGCTATCTTAATTCTAAGCGATGGTACCTTTGTGATGGTAGTGACTGATTTGGTAAATGATTGAATTTGCATTCATTTGACTTCTGTATTCTTTAGGATGATGTGTTTCTGTAAGTATATGTGTTAAGGTAAGGCTAGAATCAGTGACACAATTTCGAACAGAAAGAGCCGTTGAACAATTTAAAGGCCCAAGTAACAGATACAACTCCCTTACAATCAAGTTTATTTCAAGTTGTGCAATCTCTATTGTCAACACACAACCGTTGTTTACCCATAATATTGTATATGACCATATATGTATATCCAAGGGGATACCTGTAATAATTCATGAAAAGGTCCGATATTTGCCTAAAGTGAGCTATTTTGCATACAAAAAAAGCCTGGAAAATTGCATGAAACAGATTACCAGGGCCTGAATTCAGATTTTCCCTGAAAACTGGCATCCCGGCATATACTTTTGCTGAAGTTATAGAATGCCATATCTGAATTTTAGGTTAAATTGGGGTTAATGTAAAATTGTAGGTAGGACACCAGATTTTCTTCCGTACAATTTCAAATTTCAATCTCAAAAGACCCACGGCTGCATGTCAAAATGAAGGTTATTCCATTTGTTACAGTATTTAGGCAGCCATTTTTTCAGCTCTCTCGTACATTAAACTCTTTTGGAGATATGAGGTTCTGTCAATCTAACAATTATTTAGTTACCTTCTGCTAGATATTATTCAACTCTTGACATGCCAGAGGATTTAAATCTATATGGACTTTATGTGTACATGTATTATTTGGTGCAGATCTGTGAGAAACTTCGAGTCCCCTTTATACTGCATGGTCCTTAATGCTGTACAATTTATATACGATTAAGGCCCTTTGGGTGGAAATTGCCCTGCTGGCATGAGGCTAGTGTTCATTGTGACCCCATCATATTTGTGTAACATCAAAACAACATTAAGAATTTCAAAATATGTCAGACAGAAACAAGAAAATAAGTACAATTTATATTTATCACATGATTTTATCGTTTAGAAACACTCTGATTTGCTAGAAATCATCTTCTTGTGATCTTTGGTGATCCAGTACCTAATAAACATAATTTAACACACAAATTACACAACTCATTAGGATACACATGGAAATTAGATGAGAAAATATTATAAAAATCAATAACACTCCAATCCAATTATATTTGGACATAAACATTTCCAGATTGATTCAAAAAATATCTTAATCATGCATTTTTTCCTCTACATATATTTTTGCATCTTACTGAATTTTTATATTTTTTTGGAACTACAATAAATGACAACACATACATTTCAAGAATTATCCTGTTAAAACAGTACTTAACTTCAGATAAAATAAAACAAATAAAATAAATAAAATTACAATTGAATAATATTTAGTACTTTTTATAAGTTAATTGGTTAAATTACCATTGAAGCAGGCAAGCTAGTACAGAATGAAATAACTAGTACAGTACCCATAGAATCTCTCAGTGTGTGTATGTTTTTTGTAAATATCATTTTTGAATGTGGGTAACTTGTATCTTCAATGAGAAATGTGACTGGCTCTATTGCATAAATAGGAAAATAAAAAAACTAAATAAAAGAAATGATTATTATTGATTTGGTTGTGATTAGAGCCCCCCCCCCCCCCATTTAAAGGTTGTAACCTTTGAAAACTGATAGAATAGAACAGGTTATTTACATTAGAAGGATGTTACATTAGTATCCTATTCATGTGTCGCACTGTGAAGCAAACTGCATCTATTTCACATTTGCTATGTTGTGTGATAACTGAGTTTGAGATTACACTTATAGTGATATTCAAGTTTCTAATATTACACAAGAAATTAAAGTGTACAAATCTCTTTCTCTTTGTAACCAAACCCTTAAATCTTTTGCAAAGGACTAAAAAGTTCACATAGACTTTAACTACATATCATGTGATTAATGCCATAAAAAAGTTTAGAGTAATAATAAGCAGAAAAGACACATTATTGAACAAATGTACATATGATAGCACCTTTCAGAGCAAAGCATAAAAATTGGTTATATTTAAGTAACATGAAAATGAAACGTGAAAATACAAAACCCTTTACACAGACGGTTTAATTTAATGTATAGGTACTACAATCTTAATTTGGTTCAATTACTGCAAAATTTGTTTATATTTCAAAATGTACACATAAATATTACAATCAATAAAGACATTAAATACAAAACATGAGTTGCAAACAGGTTTTTCTTTAAAAAAAAAGACTAGGAACACCACTACCCTAGGTCTCTGCTAATATACATCAATTTGTTTTTTGTTTTGCATGATCTAATCTACATGAACCATACTTAATAGATGTCATCAGCCAACTGTACAAAAGTCACTTAATCATATAAAGAATAATATAATGTGTAAAATATCTAATAATGCTCCCGGCACTACTTCATGATGGAAGCAAACGAAATTAATTGTACTGAAGTCCAAACAAGGTTAAAAACACAAAAGGTGTAAGTTTTTGAACACAATAATAGCACACTCCTCATTGGACTACGGAGGTTTGAGGGATGGAGTTACAATTCTTATAAATGAGAGAGATTATTCAGAGAGGTGAAATGTGATGTGAAGGATTTTATTCATATGTTGCTCTCTGTATTTTAAGATCGCAACTGCTGATCTATAATTTGAACAAATATGTCAGAAGAAATGAACCAGTAGGACTCGAACCCGTCATCTACTGTTATATAATCTCTTTCATTTATCCAATAATAAACTTGTCCACATTGGACTATCTAATATAAGAATGTCAGAATTGTGAGCCTTGATATTTGTTCCTGTGTTCATCGAGTCAATGCCGGTAACCAGTGATAGCCTGGTGGTATTGTCGCAGCCCAGATAGCCATAGATGACGCGTTCGAGTCCCACTGGTTCATTTTTTTCTGACATGTTTGTTAAAATCATATATCAGCAGTTGCCATGTTAAAATACAGAGAGCATGAATAAAATCTGTCACGTCCATTCAATTCTCTTTGAACAATGTTCCATTGAAGATGTTCCATATGAGTTCAAGTAGACGTTCCTTGCAGGTGGGCTGATGATAAGATTGTATTTGATTGTATGATCACTTTCAAATGAACAAATGCTTTATAAGGATAATTCCGCTATGCTGTACCCATTAGTAGAAGACTGAGTGAGTGCACAATCTTCAGACTAGAGGGACACACAGAAAGTAAATTGCCAAAAAATGAGTAAAATATAGATGAAAACTACTCAACTTAGCACTATTTTGACATGTCTATAAAAAAAAAAAACTATATTTTGAAGATCATACACATCTCAAACTTTTCGGAATTGATGGAAAAGTGTCAAAATTGGCATAAAAGAAGGATATGGTTTCCGACACTTTTCACAAAATTTAACTTTGACTTTTCCTACAGTGTTTGTATTCACTCTTCATTCTTACTCATTAGGGAAAGAAATCACCCCGTTTAACCGAGAAGCAAGTGAAATATTCCTGATATCTCAGTAGATATCAAAACTCATTTTCAGTTCTTCTCATGAAATTGACTGTATAGAACACTGAACATCAGAGACACCAAAACACCTGAAGAATTCTTTTGTATGTCCTCAGAAACGGGACAACTGTTTGAATTCATCATTGCTAGTTGGGACTCCATCCCTCAAACCTCTCTGATTGGACTACGCATGCAATGAGATGTTGCAACAATCTTGCGACTAATGTTGCAACAACGTTGCAACCACCATTAACACAAATGACATACACAGGTCTTTACAAAACTTTTAGCTAAACAATTCTATCATAGTCACAATTATCCTCTGATATATAAACACACATAATATCATACGTCCCAACAATTATACCCACTCAGATTTTACAAGTGGTGCACACTAGCTTTAATACTCGTTATGAATTCACTTCACATTCCAAGCAGGCGTCACCAGTTTTTTGGTGTGCTGTGTCTCTTAACCAGATTTGATTCCAGTTTATAAATACATGCTATTTATCTTATTCTAAATCTTCACTCCAACTTTTCTGTTTTATGACTAAGCCAATAGCTTACTCAGGCCTAATAGTTTGTCACATTTTCAGAAATTTCAGACTTAAGGCAGGGCTCAATGCTAGTACTTTCTCGCTTGCCCGGGTCAAGTAAAATTTTAAGTTTGAGAAAAGTGAAAGATCAAAGTGTCATAGTTTACATCTGCCCGAGTGGTGAAATTAAATTTTGACTGTCAAATGAAAAGAATATGTCCAAAAATCTAACCAAAGGGAACAAAATGTCTAAAATTTGTTCATTGTACTTTGTTTTCTGAATATGATTTCGAAGCATGAGTTTAGAAATCAACCGTGTGTATGGTGCGTCTATGTGCAGTCTAAAGTACACTTGTCTCATTGTATTGATAATGGCTTGTGCAGAATGGTGGTAAAATTTTTATGACTCTTTAAATTCATAAATCACACATTTTGCAACCTCCAGAATTACAAAAACAGCCTTCCAATGCCATCAAAATGCCTAACTGGTTACAATTTAATGAGAAATTATGACTTTTAATGTTTCATTTTTGGACAAGTAAATTTTTCTTTTGGGCAAGTAAAAAAAAGTTAGTGTTGAGCCCTGCCCGAGGTCCTGACCACTAATGCATATTTGTCAAGGCTTTAATACATAACCATCTTGACCTGAAGTACTTTGCATTTGACCTGCCACCTACGACCTTTCTACTAACCCAGTGGCAAGTCAGATCAGCACAATCCGGAAGCGATGGGGTTGCACATATATATAATGAGAGACTATACAGAGAGGTTCCACTGCAGACACGGGAATAACTTAGAATTTGCACTCTTGTCAGTTTACGAGTAGTACATGTCGTCGTAGTATGCTGTTTTCTCTGTCTTCGCTTTGCCCGATGCTTGCTGCTGGGTGACCGTGGCGTACTTGTAACCCGTCTTGCGCTCGAAGAAGCCGCACTGCATTGTGGGTAATGAGACGAAGATAAGAATGAGGTAAGTCAGCTGATTCGATAAATTTTGGTCAACGAAGTGTCTGATTGTTTGTCACAAAATTATGAGTTTAAGAGACTACCTGTTTTATAATCTATTTATTTATGTATTTATTTATGTATTTATTTATTTATTCATTTATTCACTTATTTATGTATTCATTATTTATTTCGTTATTCAATTTTTGATTAAGCCTCGTTACTCCCATCTTGACATTGTTTCTTTTGAGTACCTATTCTTAACCCGTTGGAGACTAAGAACAAGATATCTTGGGCTAGGGTCTATGGAGAATGCATGTTATATTGAAATCAAATCGTCTCCAACGGGTTAAAACTTTAAAAATAGGCAAATAAAGCAATGTATGCTAACGCTACTATGCATATAATTCACTGAAATATGTCAGACTACAAAAGTAACCTGGTGAGCTTTGAATGAACAAATTACAAGATCGCAATTCTAAATATTAAATTTGCTGTTAAATCACCCTCAATACAATTACGTTTTCACTGTAAATTTTTGCAGTGATATTGGTATAAAACATTAGAAGTCTAAAAAGAGATATGAAATGTTTAAATTGAATGAATGTAGTAATAAATCTTGCTGTTTGAACATTTTAGTTTGAAAGTAAGCACTTATGAAATTCCTCTATTAGCACAATTTTACAGGTAAATTCATCATTTTTACTGCATTGAAAGAATTACAATATAAGCTTTTCCTTGAAATTAATGCACAAGCAATTTTTATACAGTATATGAAAAAAAAAAACACTAACTCTCTTCACAAATGTAAGGTCACCGAAACTAAGTAATTGAAATATTCACAATAATTTTTATTTTCCAAGAAAAACAAATAGTTATTTTAACCTTTTTAAATCAAAACAAGGTCAACTTTGCTTTAAAGTACAAAACATCTAATAAACATATATAAATATATGAAATTATATATTTTAACACATAGTACTATACATCAATGATATATATATTTTTAACTATGAGCAAATGTACCTAGCATGCAAAACTGAATATAAAATGAAATGAACATTCATATAATGCAATAAATAACACTTCAAATAAATATTACATCGCATGAACACCTGAAATGAGTCACGGCATGAACTTTGTCGAAACGTGACAGAATTATGACACTTATCGCTAAGTCAACATATTAGAAGTGGATTGTCTTGTTAGGTCAATTATGAAGCGATACGAACGAGGCGACGAGAACAGTCGAGAAGGGTGGCAGCATGCGTGTAAGCACGACATCACAAAGACAGGTGGATAAATTTTTGTTGACAGCTGCGTAAATATCAGGCACACAAGTGTCGGGGGGGGGGGGTAGTTAGGGGTAATCGCCATACACAACCCCCTAAAAAAGCCACAAGCAAATAATAAGGGAAAGAAAACAGGGGATGGAATAAATGAATACATTGTACTTTTCTTTTGTTGTTGTTTATTGTTGCTCTTAAGTGTTCTCAGCTCCATAAAAAAATCAAATACACTCATATATCGAAGAAAATATCATTTAACCCATTCAATACTAAGACCACATATTTGTGGTTTGCCTTTTTATCTTGGGATGTGGCTGTTAGTAGTTAGTATTTACCCCATCTAATGAATATGCTAAAGTAGAGAAAAATATCAGCTATTCAATGAACAGGGTACTACAATTTCATAATGAATATTTATTTTGTTATGAATATTTAAATGACATTTAACTAGAATATTCATTAAACTTATCAAATTGGCAACGGCTGTTGTTCTGATGAGGCTTTGGGTTGTTCCACTTTGTTGGTGGGTGATGTATTGAACTAATTGAGAAGCATATTGTACGGACGTGTTTTTCTTTTGTATGTCATTTAAAAGTGAAATTTATTCAATCAAAAATTATTTTTATTCGTAAATTTCACAAGAAAAATAAGATCTTAAAAATTTCCCCAATAAATAATTAATTAATTACACTAATGTTTGACACATCATTCAATACCCATTACCCTTTATATGTAATAGACTATTCCAGTATGTTGCCGATTTGATGAAAAAGCAAATTTGTAGTGATTATTTTACTCTGGACAGGCTCTAGTATTGAATGAGTTAAGGACCTCTAGCATAGAACAGGAGCTAGAAACTTAATTTTGTCCGAATAATATTGACCATTTGATTTGGAATTGAATTAATGTATTATACGGATAGGACTCTCAGCTCTGCACCCTACTTAAAACAAAACACGCCGGGCTATGCCACTGGTAAATACGCAAAAAACAGTTCCTGCAGAACCGATAGATATCAACGGATGTAGGAGAGAAGTCGTACACAATATGGTCAAAGGTCTAAGCCACTTCAGAACCTTTCAAAAACCAATTACGAGGGTGGGTTGATTCAGTGACGTTAATATTTTATCACGGTGCTAGTTAATATTGACATATATCTATCTATTGGAGTATAATTGAAAAAGAAATGCATAAGTGGCAGTTTATAAAATTAGGATGTTTGTGTTGAGTTTGGCATGCAATGCGTGATCAGAAATATGGTTTGGGGGTTTTCAATGGGCCCAATCTTTATTTAATTTTGCTGTTTAATCGACCTTGCTCCTCCTACTACCTACTACATAATTTCCTAGTAAAGGTATTTACCACTTTTTGAGTTTTTTTGTCTCTAAATTCACCCCACCCCCCCCAAAAAAATATACATTTGCAAGTTGTTAAAGCTTTTATTTCTTTCTTAACCAGTTGAAGACTAGACACAAGATATCTCGTCTCAGAGTATATGGGAAATCCACAGTAAAGCAAAATCCAACCGTCTTCAATGGGTTAAGTATATTTAATACACATGTATCAATTATTGGGATATTTACTATGAAAAATGCCTCGACTAAATCTAACAAATGGTCGGGCACATGAAGGTGTAGGCAGACAAGAATTTCAAGTATTTGGACTATGTGTTTCCATCAAGGTCATTCAACCCACACAAAATTAATTTGGGACTTGTGTGTGTCGCAGTCCTGCAATACAAACTCGGTATGACGTACTTGGGGCTTAAATAATAGACCGTATCAGTGTATTCCAACTTGGAGATTTATGTTTGTTGCCACAGGACCAAGGCCACAGTAATAACAAGACCACTTTTATAATAAAATCAAAACTGAAATATACAATTTCTTGGAAATTGTTTCTGGTGACAACCACCATGCCTTGTGCTAGGATATATTGGCAGTTAACCCTAAAAACACTGGGCTACTTCAGAGTTTTAAAATGACTGAGGGGGCGGATTCCGCCCCCTCCCCACTTCAAGATCTCGTTTACGCAGACTCCACTTGACACCAAATGCACAGCATTCTTCCCAATGTACTCTGCAAGAATCTCATATCAGATAACAATGGCAAATAATTTATTGCTCAATAGTAATGCAAATAGCTGATTTTTCGTTTCCAATAATTGTTTTGGTTGCTGCCACTTTACTCCTTTATGTGTTGCTATCTAATTTAAAGGTAAATTACATGATTGGGGTTAGTCGTCGACTTGGGATAAAAACTTTACTAGAATCAAGTAAACTATGCAAGGATTCTACTGTGAAAATTTGCAGTCAAAAGTTGACTCATTCTTAAGAAACTTCCATCAACATGCCTTGTAACAGACAATTCTGTTGCTATCTACGGGGTTTAATTCTCTTGAGCCTCGATAGAATTGAACTGCTGGCCTGTTCATGCTTGATTCTCCTCAAGTAAAAAATCTCAAGACAAATTCTTCCAGTCAGGAGATCCACTCCAGCTGGTGTATATTTGGTATATCTTTCAGCCAGTTTGGTTCTAAAGGCATTTTTTTATTTCTCCCGATCACGTCACTGATCTTTAATACCTGAATTTAAACTGAAACTTGAATGAATAAATATCAAACAGGAATTTAACTGGATTGATACACAAATTAGTGATTTACTATTTAACTTCCTACTTGTGTAATTTTTTTAGAAGTCTAATGATCACACGTGGGTGAACTATCTCAGGAAGAATAAACAAAGGTGGAGCCTCAGAGGAATTGAGAAACCAATATTTATCCAGTTTAATTGATTTATTGTTTTATCAGTCTGCTATTGTAGTCAGACTTCTACGAGAATGTCAAAGTGGTTGGTAGCGTAGGTCAAGAGGGGTCGTCTAACATCTATAGCAACATGAACTTGTTTGTGTGTCTAACCCGTCCTTAAAGATCACCAAAGATATAATACTACACTACAATCTATGCTATAACTTCCTGATTAATTTATGTGTTTACATGTAGTCAGCAAGCACCCAAGATTGACTGTGATAATTTATTGCAGTGTTTATGACGACTACTACTATTGCTAATGTTACTACTACTACCACCACTACTACTACTACTACTTCCACCACTACTACTACTACTACTACTGCTGCTGCTGCTATACGACTACCACTACTTCTACTAGTACTACTCCTACTACTACTACTATACGACTACCACTACTTCTATTACTACTACTACTTCTACTACTACTATACCACTGCTACTACTATTACTACTACTATTACTTCTACTGCTACAACTGCTACTTACTACTTCTACTACTACTACTATTACTACTATTATTACTTCTACTGCTACAACTGCTACTTACTACTACTTCTACTACTACTACTACTACTACTACTACTACTACTACTACTACTAATTTTCGAACAAAACTTTTAAGCCACTCTGACTACAACTTACAAGTCAATTAAATGAACCATTAATTACACCTCTAAAAATTGTCATAATTATTCACAAATTTTGATGTTCATAACTTCATATCACACAAATTTTATTGTGGATTAGCAACATTTTTCCAACCTATTTCGATGTTGGAAAACGATTTTTAATATATTGTCAGGATAGCGTAATGCAAAATAATGCACAATATGTCATGTGCCCGTAAAGGTGGTGTCACACTGTCCCAGAATTGACACTAGATGGCCACATGAATATGGGATTTTCAATTTCGCGTGAAGCTAGCCCAGAACTTGATCAACACAGCTAATCAACAGCCAAAGCAATATGATGCCTACAGAATAGGACCAGAACTAAATTTGAAAATTTCCTTAATTACGTGTCCATCTTTGCTCAAATTTGGGACAGAGTGACCATTGCATTAAAGAAATGTAATGCACTATAATAATATTAAAAATCAACATTCACAAATGTAAGTTTATTGCACATGGTGAATGAAAGACAGGTTCAGTATATTCAAGGTGTTTCACAGAGTTAGATTACATACAGAACAGTTTTTTGTCAAAGTTAGTGTGGGTTTAGTTAAATACAAAGTTAGATACATACAGGTACTAGAGAAAAAGTAGTTGCAGAATTAAATGAAATGCCGAGACATCACAAGAAAAGAAAGAGTATTCCACAAGAAAATCATGAAACCAAACATTTACTGTAAATATTTTGACAGCAAAGACATATCCATAGATGGTTTTCTTGAAATAACACAGAGCACTTTACTTCAATAATCTAACCACATTCTTCATACATACAGCTAATATCAAATCACAGTTAAAGAAATTATATCATGGTATAAGTTTGATAGAAGTATGGAAACAAAACACACACATACACATTCACCATTATAAATCAAACTTACACCATAAAAAGTTGTTATATAACAAGTACATCAAGAAAATACTTGGAGCCTTTTCATACACAGTTGGTCAAGTCATGATTGTGATCACAATTGTTAAAATACTTAAAGCCACAGGCTAACAATGACTACAATTTAAAAACTGTGAGCTACATAATCCTCTATGCTCTAAGTGTCTTTGATAAGGTCTAAAAATGAAGCCCTGAAACAATTGTTTTACAAAATTATGATTTAGTGCTTTAAAAAAGTGAAATCTACAAGTACCAGTACTCAAATTGACCAGATTTACCTGCCCATTTAATCCCATAGACTTACTGTGTGCAGATCTAGGCTATTTTATCCTCCACCCGAGTGCAAATTGTTTATTTTTCCATTTGAATACTACTATGTAGCTCACATATCACAGTTTGACAATTTTTTTTAAATTGAAGCTATACAATATTAGCCTGTGGCTTTTAAATAATGCAGTGATCGCTGATTCATGATTTGGCTGATGTATGAAAATGCTCCTAATAAGATTAGAAAGAAAAGTATCCAGCAAGAGTTGTCACTCAAATCATCACACGCAATAAAACAACAAAATACACACTTCTCCATCATAACTGTATACGTACACATATAAATACTTTGATAGGTAATGTGTAAATATGGTATAATCGAAAGTTACAATATTCTCATAAAATTGAGTCATGGAAATATGTTCGTGAACGACTATTGTAACAGGCAGGCAAACACTAATCAAAACAAAGCATTCAATTTCTAGGATCAGGTTACATACTGGTCCTCCCCCGCTGGTTCCGGGGCGGGCAAAAAATCCGACCTGGATGTGACGATGCAAGTCGAGTCAACGTGTGGCATGCCACAGATATAGGGAGACAGATGAAGAGGGGTTATAAAGAAAAGATTGAACTGGGGTACATGAGGAGGGGGAAGGGGTAAGGCGGTGTGGCAGGAAGGGGGAGTAAAGGATGAGTTCATTGAGAGTAACGGGTCCGTCGAATCGTAGAGAATATCAAAGTGGGACAAACAGGGATGGTGAAGATAGCGGAAAGAGTAGGGAGGTGAAATTATTCACATTCCAAGGAATGAGGTCAGACCAGGAAAAGGGGGTGGGGCAGGTAGGAAGGAACAGGTTAGTTATCGATTGAGATCATAGAAAAGACACATTCCTCATGGCTTTGAACGATGAAATATGAATGATTTCAGTGATTCATCTCAAGATTACAATTAACAACCAAATCAAACCTATGTGAATAAAACCTCTATAAATATGATGGACTAACTATACAAACAAATGAATATGCGTGTGAATCCTAAATGTGGCGGATGGTAAGGGGGGGGGGGACTAATGAGTGCCATCTACCCTTTAACTTATAAAATCACTTTTCATATTTTATTTCACGAACCAAATTTTGTTAAGTTCACAATTTGTTGTAAGTTTATAACTTACATTACATCAGAATCTCTACAAATTGATGCAGTAAAATCCAAGTAAGCAAGCTGCCTGAAATAAAACCATTTGAGTTGCAAAATTTTTTATTTCCCTGTCCAGGCGCTTTGCTCCAATGCACGTCACAATCTACCACTTTCCAGTTCCTAGAACTACTTCCCAAGAGACAACTCCCACCTGATAACTCCCCCTCCCACGAAGGAGGACAACTTCCCTGAGGACAACTCCCCCAAAGGACAACTTCCCTGAGGACAACTCCTCCTGAGGACAACTCCTCCAAAGGACAACTCCTCCAAAGGACTAATCCCCGAGAGGACAACTCCCCCACAGGACAGCTCCCCCCCCCCCTCGAGGACAACTCCCCTAGAGGACAGCTCCCAGAGAGGAATTTAAAGAGAATACACAGTACCGGTTGATGATGGAAAATCTTTCATCAAAATTTCACATTTCTTCGGTTTCCAGGTGAGAGTATATTACATTTGCATTATAATGTGGGGCTAATTCACTTCATATGCAATAAAAAGTTGAGGGATTGGCAGATTGAACAGGTGAAGTTTTCCACTGGAAGTTCATTCCAATGCTAAAGTGTGTACATCAACAATTAACCAGTCCCACATACTGATTTCTGTGTTAGTACTTTGTCAGCAGTGGGGATTTGTGTAGCAGATTTGTCAAAAACGAAGTGTTCCGTTGTTTTCAACTACTCTCTCCTGTACTAGTGACATTTTTAGAGTACCATCTGTTCACAGAAGGTTTGAAAGCAGTTAACATCAAAATGATGTTGTTCTGCAAGTACTCAACCAGTATTGTGTATTCTCTTTAACTATTTTTCCAGTTTTAAAACATCTGAATTGTCCTCAGGGGACTTGTCCTCTGGGGGAGTTGTACTGATACAGCTTTTTCTGATGTCTAATGTTGGCAAGTATGTCTTCCTACAAGGGTGGGGACAAGGAGAAATATATGAGCAAACATTTCAGCATTTTTGTTGTCATCTAGAATCAGAGCCTCTTTACTGGAGAGATGCTTGAGATATCAACTCAACCCCCCCCCCCCACCAACCTGCTAACATCCCCACCCTCCAAACTTCCAACTCAGTCTTGCAATTGGTCAGGATGCTAAACGTAACAGCCTAGATGACTATATCAAATATGAACAAAAACTGATGATATATGATTGGTTAATGTTATATTAATAGACATCTATGAATCAGCCATTCCATACCTGTGTCATGTGAGTCACACATGTTGTATGTTACGAGTCACAAGCCAGGGTATAGATGATCGATTTACATGATTAGGTAAAGCAATCAGCTTTCTCGGTTTTGATCTATACCCTGGTTTGTGACTTGTGTGACATAAAACATGTGGGACTCGCGTGACACATGGAACGGCTGAAATGTATTAGTGATTATCTAAATACTATATAATAATAGATTATTACATCATTCGATAAAATATTTGCATGGTTACCACAAATCTTGCCTACATTTATTCATGATGCTAGGTATCCAATGTATTTAACTCTTTATGCTTTCATCCATTGACGCAGTAAGCTACATTCATTTCGGAAATAGTCTCTTTTATTTATATAATTTGATCAACAAAGGTTTGAAGAAAAATATTTGAGGACACAGTTTCCAGAGATACTTCCAGGGCTGTTTTTATACTGGATTGTTTGGATAAAAACCCCAAACAAGAGCTGCAAGTAGGGGGAATTGTAACAAGCACAGATTTGTGCCAGAGCTGCACTGAGGCTGTGTCTTTGTAAATATTCCACGGATAAAAATTAAAAAGTGCCAGCTCAAGGTAGCTGTAGCTAATATATTTGCGATGTGACCAACTGTGCACAAACAAACTTTGTAAGCGAACATACGAGGATGATGGCATTAAGAGTTAAATTACACTATATCTCTTTATTATAATAATAAGAAGAAGAACAAATGAAAGAGTAAACACTGAATGCAGATTCAAATGCAGATATATGGAGTAGTTTCTGACAAGAATCAAAGAACTGCTACAAGGATGATAAAAACATGATCAGTCATTTCAACATTAAGTCTGTAAGATGGTTTACCCCCATATCATTGGTCCACATGTTATCCCAATAGTATTATCACAAGCTGAAGAAGAGATTAATTTCCACTCCACTCACTGTTTTTAAAATGGAATTTTTAAGACCAAAACATTTGAAATCATTGATTCTGATAAATTTTCCACAGATTTCCTCTGCTACACAAATATATATTTGTGGAATATTAAAATATTTTTGCCTCACTAGGTTATACCGTTACTAGACACAGATACACCACCTTACATCTTTGTTTAAAAAGTAAATAACACAAAAATGGCTTAACCGGTAACCAGTCAAACATAAAAGAACAATACTGTATCTTCACGATATGAGGTATGAGATGATATTGATATTACCTCACACACTTTTAAACAAGTGATGTATCTACCAATGATAAAACGACTTTGATAACAAGTTAGTTGAACTGATGTCAAACAAAATGAGCAGCATATGGATGAAATGACACAGTTACATGAGACTAAATGCTAAAATCTGTCTCGATATCAAATCTTTTGGTACCCAGGAATTTGTTGGTACATATAACTCTTTTTGTTTATGTCTTCACGGAGAAAGCAATGTCTTTTAACAGTCAATTATATCAAAACAATCCCAAACAGATACAAAAGACAACCAGATCAGTCTCTACCGAGTTTGATTTGGTCTTTGGCATTTTTTTTCCCGTTTTAATATCAGATCATATTGTATGCAATTAACTGTACATATACTAAAACAAAATGATTGTTCAATTCGACCACAAATTTTTCATGATTTACGAAGTCTAGAAACCAGCTCCTGTGTCTAATCCGTGCTTCTAAATGATACAACATACGATTGTATGCTGCAAATCTGTGGAGCTCAACTGGCAGTATATCATGAAGTTAATCACTATGATCTGAAGAGATTAAATAAGAGAAGCTATGATATGATACTCATCATCATTTTAAGCCTTTCTGTACCACACCAAGAATAAGTATGCAATGTCAATGGAGTTTTCTTGCAGTGGTAAGAATTAGTAGGTTTGACCTGCATACACATTAGATTTCAAGGGTGTTGGAACCCATTAACTCCTAAACTACCGATGGTAACTGTGAATGTCTGTGAGGCAATGGTAGCTACGGGTGCAAATTCTACTGGCTACAATGACAGTGGCTGCGATGATTGTGGCTATAATATTTTGGTTGAGCAGGTTAAAGGAGCATGGTAATAAGCACGATGGGTTATGTGACAGCTGATCATGTGACAGCAGGTCATGTGACAACAGGTCATGTGACAGCAGGTCATGTGACAGCTGGTCATGTGACAGCAGGTCATGTGACAGCTGGTCATATAACAGCAGGTAATGTGACAGGTCACATGACAGCAGGTCATGTGACAACAGATCATGTGACAACAGGTCATGTTTCAGCTGAACATGTGACAGCAGGTCATGTGACAGTTGGTCATGTGACAGCAGGTCATGTGACAGTTGGTCAGGTGACAGGCTTACCTTCCACAGCAGGATGATGAGAAGGATGAGGAAGATGATTCCAGCCAAGACAGCGACGAGGTAGATCCACCATGCCAAGGGCTTGGACGGGGGCAGGTCTTTGACGTCGGGTATCACGGTAGTCACGAGCTTGGGTGGAGAAAGACAATATGAAAATTAAAGTAAAGTTATTTAACCTTCTACCTTTGACCCCTGGAAAATTTGCCCCAAATCTTGTACATTCATCTTTACCTCATGGTGGATGCTTGGGCCACGTATGATCAAAATCCACCCAGGGGTTATCCAGATATTGCGACATCAAGTCAATTTACGCAAAATAATTGACCTTCAACCCTTTGAACCCGGGCTGATTCCGACCAAAATCTAATCATTTCATCTCCACCTCGTGGTGCGTGATTGGTCAAACCAGGAGTTTTCCAGATAAGATGAGAGTGTATGGAGGGATGGTCTGAAAACAGGATTTGGGAGGCAGAGTGTATGTGAACTTTCATCTAACTTCTGGTGGAATACTGAGTGCTCTAGGGCATTAGTAAGAGTGTCGCAGCCACGCAATCCATCCACAGTGTGGGTGATTGACAGAATACCAACAATGGTCACGCCCCTTCACTCGAATTTCAAATTCTAATCCCACTGTCCACAAAGACTTTTCTAAT
>JZLH01S0168967.1:1692-14387 GCA_001188425.1 Eucidaris tribuloides | reverse complement strand
ATTTGTGCTACTGCTCTGTTTTATTAACTCTTCACTCAATTTTGATTCTGATTGGCTCAGACTAATAAGCTAGCTGCTGCTATGGTTAATATATAAGAATTCAATTTCATTAATTATGCTTAAATTAAGCTGATTTTCAAATCACAAAAAAGGTACTTTATTTCTTACGTGGTTCTATGTAGGTTTATTAATGGCTTGGTGTTTCTTACCGAACTTCTACAACATAATATTGGAAATTCATTGCATTATGCTAATTCAAATTAAAAGTAATAGAAAATGACTGAAAATGATCATTGGCAGACTTTGATTCTGTTTGTTTAATTATGTAGGGCTAAGTGGAGGCTCTAAACTAATTTCCTGATCCACTTGTTTCCTGTTTACTTTATACTCTCTGTGTTCAAACAGCAATTGCTTAAATCTGCGCCACAACCCAACCACCAAAACCACACACCAGGTAAGAAGTCTGTCCATTATGATCAACATTTGTGTAGAACAGAGTGCAATGAAAAGTCATAGTTGTCAGTACAGCTGCTTATATCTGGGAACAGTGTATGTCGTCACACCCTACAAACAAGTGGATGACAGGGCATCTGCTCTATGAAAATTTTCATTACAAATTTCGTTTGTGTGTGTTGTAATGTAAAATTTGTATCGTGTCTTAATATGTTTGTTGATTAATATATTTTAATAGCTTTCTGTGGGTCAGCCTCCCATTCATAAGGAATCCCTTCCTTTTTGGTTGCCACCACCTTCAGTAATGTTTTAGTCTTCAGCTTCGTTTGTTTGTTCGTTTGTAATTGTTTATTGATTGTAATATAGTTTTGTAATGTAGTTTTGCATTGTTTTGTCGTTTTTTGAATCTATCTGAGATGAATAAATTCGAAATTGAAATAAAATGATAGAGTAATACTAATTAATCATAATAAATATTTATTGTTCTAATACCAAGTCACTAGGCACTGTGAGACAAAGACATGTTTTACTGGATAGAGGTGAGTTTTTAAAAGTGATTAAATGTGTCTGTTCAAGAAGCTTCCCAATTGCTGGATAGGGGATGGCATGGTTCCAAATACAGGAGTTAAGAAAGAGAGAACGAGCAGGAACACAACTGGAAATTAAGCATGAAGAGATGTTGACAGTGGAACAGAGACGATAAAAGAATATGAATATTAGAGATATAATATTGTGAATGGCTGTACGCAAGAAGAAGAGAATTATCATCTCTTTCTCTGTTTTTCCTGATGGTCCTGCTACTTACACATGTGCCTTTTGGATGTGGATTCTGCTGCCTTCACCAAAGCGACAGATGATGATTTTGATTGGAGTAGAGAAATGGTGAACAGGCTCGTCTAATAGCAGGGCGCACTGGAATGACACACCCAGGAAGTCCCAATAGGCCACGGTCCAGGGCCCGCCCCAGGGCCCTGGAAGCTCTAGGGTTCTAGACTGCCCCCCCCCCCCTCCCTGGACAACTCTTACCAAGGTCAACTCCTCTTAAGGACAACTCCCCACAAGACTCAACCCCCCCCCCCCGACGGTCAACTCGAGGACAACTCACTCGTAGTCAACTCCTCGAGGACAACTCCCCCTGCTGAGGACAGCACCCCAAGGACAACTCCCCTTGAGGACAATTCAGACTTTTTAAACTGGAAACATTGTTATACTTATCTGGTCCTCCAGGGTACCCATATTAGGGGACTATCGTTCCTGGGAGTTGTCTCTGGGGAATGAGTCCTAGACCCTCTGGACTGTGTCTGAACACAGCACAGAATGTTCACCTGCTTCCTGGTGCTCAGAAGTTGCTTTCAGCATATAATCTTAGTTAACTTAAAGATGGAACTTGGGATATGCCAGAAAATGGCAAAATGAATGAAATCAGCTCAAATCGTTCAATATGTGAAGAGTAGTATAAATAAACACCGTCCTGTCAATTTAACCTTTGGGTAGAGTAGATAGTTTTGTTGATAATCTAGACGGTTAAATTTCTAAATTTACACAGTGATGAGCATGTTTTGTTAGTTCAAAAATTGTCTGATTGGCCACTAGCAGAAGGTCACGCAGAGGTCACAATCGTTACAACCATAGCAGTGTACATAGTCGCCCACTGCTTGTCAGCTGGTCATGCGTACCGTGTTCTGCAATTTGAGTAAAATTTAAACTCATGGAAAGAACAATATTCTGGTAGCATCTCATTATTAGTTTTTCTCATAAAACAGTAAGTTCGTGATGTACAGATCTCAAACTTTCAACACACCATTTGTAAGTACTTTACTACCGTTTGGTAACAGTAATAAAGGGAAGTGACGGACTTGCAAATCCTGAAATCCTTCTTTAAAGGCTACTCACCATCACAGTCTGAAGGTTGGAAAACCAGATCATCGAGTGCTATGTCGCTATAGTAACCAGACCCGACCACACCCCAGAACTCCAGCTGTGAAAGATGATTTGGGATAATGCATTTTAAGAATAATAATAACATACAACCTTTATACAGCACCTAATACAATTTAAGGTTTGAGGTGCTGTAAGAATTAGCACAACTTAAAAACATACAATATTTTAGATGATATTTTCATCTAATAATCATAATAAAAAAAATGTCCGCCTTGGACTATTTAACATAACAATGTCAGAAATGTGATCCTTGGTATTTGTTCCTTGTTCATCGTGCCAATGCCGGTAACCAGCGATATAGCTCGGTGGTATTGTCGCAGCCCGGATAGCTGTAGACGACGGGTTCGAGTCCTGGTTCATTTTTTCTGACATGTTTGTTAAAATTATAGATCTGCAGTTGCGATCTAAAATACAGAGAGAGACAAATGATTCAGTTTATTACACCATACAATATTTTATTGTACATACATTATTAAGAAAGTATGACATGCGTGTATTGATAATACATCATTGTGAATAACAAGATTACAAATATCTCCAATCACTAGTTAGAATGATAGGAAATGGATTGGCACAACTGGACATGGCTTGTTCTACAAGACACACAATTCTTGGTTATTTTTGGAACATGCATATCAAAATGCTCCAAATACCCCAATTTTCATTATACATTCGTTTCAGAGCATTTTAAATCTTTTGGATAGGGACATGCATGTGTCTCACAATATCTCTGTAATGAAAAATGATTTTTCAACCAGACTTGAAGGGTAACTGTTTAACCTTAAAGGCCCACTGTCAAGGGTCAACTCAACCACTGAGAGCGTGAAAACTAGTCTTTGTATACAGGCACATACTCACAAATATGGACTGTTGCAGTGCCAGCGTCTACAGATATGAGGAGGAAAACAAATGCTCTATTTTACCACACCACCAGAATTTTGTTTTTGTTGCATTGTGGGTAGCATTAATGCCCCAATTTTAAAATTAGAGTCAAAAGAGGGCATTTTCCATTCTATCATGACAGTGGGCCTTTAAGCAGGTGTGTGCAAGCATCACATTTAAAAAAAGTGTAAGTGCATGTCAAAATTTAAAATTCATTTTTAACTTCTGATGTCTTTATCACAGTAGATGGATCAGCCACATGTAATTTAGCTCAGTGATGAATTCATGTCCCGTTATTATCATTATCATCATCTTACCTTTACTCTTACTCATTGTTCCTAGAATGAGTAGGAGTCTTTCCTTACCTGCACTGTGCCACTGTATGGTATTTGTCCCTGTAGCCAGTGGGTTTGACTGGTGCTCTGTTGTCCATATAACACCCACTCCAGGGTTGTGATAGAGTTACCTAGCACTGTGATGGTCCTAAGGATAAAAAACAAATTTATTCAATCAAATATCATGCCTTACAGCCAAAGGTTGAAATGTACATACATACAAGCTTAGAAATGAAAAAAAAAATATGTTAAAGCCCAGGTATAATTTTGGGCAAAAATACAACTTTTTCATCGAACTTTCGATTTCAAACAGTTCACACCAGACATTACAAAAACAACATCATAAAATACAAAAGATAAATCTTAAATTTGATGATGCCTTCTTGTAGACTACACGATAAAGTACATAATACCAAATTTGGCCACAATCAGACAATTGTCAGACTCCAGTTTTCCTTTAACTCTATTTAATTCAATCTCTGATCTGCCATGCCTCTAGCCATGCTTTTATGCTGATTTGGACAGACTTGAGTCTATTATACATCAATGCCCATCATGGAACAGTGGACCAAACTATTTGTTGCCCAACCCCCACCCCTCGCCGCCCACCCCTCGCCCCCACTGGCAATCTCACAATATGGGATTCTTCACAGGACTTTCCAGTATTTCTGTCTCTCTCCAAAACATAATTTGTTGTAAATCATTAACGTGGCAAAGCAGGGTGTTAAAGGAGGTGCATAAACAGTTAACTTTACACTTCAATCTTGTCAGGGTTATAGTTTCACTCACTTGTAGAGACGGAGTTCGGCGATTTGTCGGCCATACATGTTGTACCAAAATGTAAAACAAGACGGTGCGTTACCTAGCGGTGTGGCAGTGCTGATAAGTTTAGCAGTGTCTCCAGCAACACGTGGAGAGCTCCCTTCTATGTACACATAGTAACCTGTACAGAAAAATAAGATTCAAGATTCAAAATTCAAGATAATTTTAATATTGTCATGTAAAGATATACAAAAAATTGGCTTTTGAACATATAAATTTTGGACAATTTGATGAGTACAACATGTTAATACTGACCTTAATTCCTCCATATGAATCAAGTAGTAGTCATCAAGATTTAAAGGTTAGTGACATGATTGGGAACACTTGAAAATGCTTTAAGAACCAAATGAGTTGAAATATATACCAACTATACACTAGCAGGAGTGGATCTCCCACCTGGGAGGATTTGTCTGTAATTTGTTTACTTAAGGAGTATCAAGTATAAACATAGGAGTATCTCAATTTTATCCAGGGACGATAAAAATAAGCCCCATTGAGAGCCACACATCAGGTATCCATGCCTACGAGTGATATTGACAGTGTTTATTTTAGAATGAGAATGAGTCAAAGTAAACTATGCAAGGATTCTCCTGTGAAAATCTTGTAGTCAAACGTTGACTCATTCTTGAATAAACAATGTCAATATCACTAGTAGCACAGAAACCTGCTGTGTGGCTCTCTATGGGGCTTATTTTTATCGTCCCCGGATAAAATTAAGATACTTCTATGTTTATTGATTCTCCTTAAGTAAACAAATTACAGACAAATCCTCCCAGGTGGGAGACCCACTCCTGCTAGTGTATAGTTGGTATATATTTCAACTCATTTGGTTGTAATGAGGACTAGGATTAATTAAATGTTAGACATGAGGATAAGACAAACCATAGGAGTTCTGCAGGGTGTGATCATAGAGAGGACCAGTGCTAGAGGAGGGAGTTCCCCCTCTGACTCTCAGCCAATCAAAATCATCGGTCTTGTCATTAGTCCATGCACACCAGCCATTTTCAAAGTCACAACTACCTGGAAGTTTGAAAAAAAAATGTTTTAAACTCTTGAAGAACTGATTAGCGGTATAGTGATAAATTGAACTAAAAATAATACATGTTCATACATCTGCATAAGGGACATTTCATTTACAAGGTAAAAGATTTGTGAGACTATTTTATCACTTTTGGTTGTATACAGTAACTCTTTATTTGTTACATTCATCCACTGTTACCACCGCTGGCTCACTATCGTCGACTCTCGTTGACGGTCTGCTTGAACAAGGAATCATGCCTATTTAATTGTACAAGAATATATTTCCTGTTTTTTCATCTGTTTACACCTCTCCCCCCAGTACTAACAATATTCCATTTTCTGGTGAGTACGGGCCGCTCATGCATAAGTGTACCCATTTACAATGCATTGTTTACAGTTTACAGTCTGTACTAATACAAATGATGTATACCATTTGTGACCCGTCACCACGATACCCTGATAAAGTCGCACAACCAAAAGGTAAGGAGTGTGCCAAATATTGTAATTGCGATATAAAGTATGAAAGTTGAGTGTCTTCAAGAACTAAAAGTTTTATAACCTTCACATGTTGCAAAAGTGTAAATATGTTTCACTGAAGTACTTTTCTTTCGATGTTTATGTTTCATAAGATTGGCGACTTTATTATGGTATCGTAGGGACAGGTCACATTTGCTCCATACACTAACCATAACCTCAACTCTAACCCTAACCCACCCTAATTCACTTTAACCCTAAGAGTTTGCCAAGAAGATAATAATTTTGATATTTTTTTTTATTTGAGTGATAAACATGACATAATTGATTACAAATTACATTTCTCTTATAATAGAGACACATTAAACCAACTTAATGGACAAGACTTGTGTTGTTTACATTTGAATTTTTGTATACAACTACAAAACAATCCCATTTCTGGCTTACACACCTGGATTTTAGTCCAGCAACAAAAGTGTTAAGAAAGATAATACAGGAGACAACTTACTGCAGCTGCCATCCATCATTGTAATGGAATCCAGGGCTATATCCCCTGCCTCTCCATAGCCCACAAACCCTCCAAAGATGAGTTCATAGCCGTTCTGGGTGACTTCCACCGAACCCTCAATCCACGATGGTCCTTGATCTCCTGCTATGTTTTGCAGCACGATTTGAGAGGCAGAAGCATACTGCAACTGTAATGAGAAATAATATGGTTATTATTCATGTATTTGTAGATAACTATTGTGTGGAAATATATAACTTCATAATGTTGCCTCTGACTTCAGCAATCCAAACAATATGAAAATAAAGATGTAGTAGCAGTAGAGGCAGAGGTAGTAAAAGCAGTAGATGATAGAAGTATTGTTGTTGTAGTAGAATCTAGTAAATGTAGTAGTACGATCATTATCATTGTTGCTGGTGGTGTTAAAGTAAAAGTAGAGGTAGTCAGGGAGAAGACAAAGAGTCTGAAATGGTATTGTGATATCATCTTAGATCCTCCTGAGACAGCAGTAATAGTAGTAGTAGTAGTAGTAGTAGTAGTAGTAGTATAGTAGTAGTAGCAGCAGTAGTAGTAGTAGTAAAGTAGTAAGAAGCAGTAGTAGTAGTAGTAGACACAGTAGTAATAGTAGTAGAACAAGTATATAGTAGTAGAAGTAGTAGTAGATAAAGTAGTAGTAGTAGTAGTTGTAGTAAAAGTATAGTGGTTGTAAGCAGTAGAGGTAGAGGCAGGCAAAGGGAAAGGAGATGAGGGCTTGTTGGATGTTGGGATGTCACTCCTTACCGAGACATAGAACGAGTTGACGTCGGATCCATTCATGTAGTAGTAGAACGTCCAGCACTGGGTGCTCAGCTTGTCAGTGGAGATATGAGGGGTGATCAGACGGGCTTCATCCCAGGGTGAGTTGGGGGGAGACGCATCGATGTACATGTAGTGACCTGAGGAAAAATAACATGGGGACAACTTGAAGAGAGCAGACAAAGTTACACTGTACAAGGGGCAACTGAAAAGTTTCGAGCCTAACATAGAAAGGATTAAGATTTGAAAACCACGTTTGGTCCATACAACATTCGAATATATCTTGATCCAACACACCAAATGTCTTGGGCAGAATAATTTTTTTATTCTTATTTTACAAGATTTTGAACTTTCTGTATTATGTTGTTTCGTAGAAAATAGACAAACTTGGGTATCCATCGACATCAAGTGTTGGCAGCTTCTGATTTGTGACTTTAAATGAGACTTGGATTCATCACTATCAGCCTGAAACCAAGGAGAAGTAAAAACGAAAGGAAGTATCACATTTCACACAACAGTCCCAGAAATCTGATAGAATAGCTTTAAAGAGTGTCAAGTTTGTCTTGACATTCTGTATTTCAAAGGCATTGTACGTTTCCAGGTTTCAAAGATCTTATCTACATGATCTTTATGCTACTACAGTTTCAGATAAGGCTTACAAATGAAGTCCCCTAAAAATTTCAGTTCAAACTGATCACTAATTGCTTTTAAAAAGTGAAAATTAATGAATGACCCTTCCAGTTTTCCCCTAAAGGCTGTAATGTTAAAATAATTTTGTCCAGAAGACATGGAATCATGTGCATAATCCTTTGTACATATTTTGCTAGTGACATCTTTAGTGTCTTAAGTTTTCTATATGTGAACCTGTCAACACGATACCCTGATAAATTCGCACAACCCAAAGGTAAGGAAAGAGCCAAATATCGTTATTATGATATAAAGAAAGCAAGTGATGTGTCATAAATAATCAACAGTTTTATGACCCTTCATATGCTGTAAAAGTTTGAACACTAATATTTTTCATCCAAAGTATTTTTCTTCCTACGTTTATGTTTCATATTAGATATGTCTTGGAGGTAGTTGATCACCCATGCATTAGTTGGTGATGTAGCTCAATGCTATACCAAAGGTCAAAGGTCATACCATAGCTTGTTCCAAAGGTCGCATCCACAGAGGGTCCCGTGTTGGGAGTGGGCGTGTCTCCTGACCAGTACGTCCAATCAATGTCATCCGTTGTATCTTGACGATAACCACAGATCTGAGGCGTCTCAAACTCACAGGAAGCAGAGGCTGGATATCACAACAAAACATTGAACCAGATAAAGCAATCACATGATGAAAATCCCTTGCTAAAGATTTTAGACTGCAATTTCATTGACATCTTCTGTTTACTCGGCGAGCTACATTGTCATTTATGTAGTTTGTCGCAAGGTCTATGTGAAATGCATGTTAAGGCAAAATCAAACCATTTTCAACAGGTTAACCACCATTTTGTTCACTTTGGCAATTGATAATTTTGTTTTGGGCAACTTATTGAATGAAAACACGAGAGCAGTTCGACTGCGTGCAGTCGATGGATATGCCTCCGCAGTGCGCATTCCCATCCAAAGTAATTTGAAAAGCTTCAAGTTACCATGGTAGCCAGACCAATGAGATAAATAAGCCCATGCGACCTTTGACCAAGTTACAGTAAAATCAAATAAGCAGTACTTAAATTATTCTGACAATGTGCTCAATTCGGACAGGAGGCCTTGTGACCTTTGACCTCTGACCTTTCCACTCCAAAATCAAATTGGTAAATTGGTGCCTTATATTAGATACTTCTCCCATGGTACATAAAAAATCGGACCAATCATACTCAAGTTACCACGGTAATGGGCCCAATCACACATATTTTAGGCCCGGTGACCTTTGACCTTTCAGCTCCAAAATCTAATCAGTTCAGTGGTGCCTTATAATACATACTTCACCCAAGTTACATAAAAATCCGACAGGCCGTTCTCAAGTTATCGCGGTAACGAGCCCAAATCAGACATATTTTATGCCCGGTGACCTTTGACCTTTGAGCTCCAAAATCAAATCAGGTCATTGGTGCCTCATAATACATACTTCACCCAAGTTACATGAAAATCCGACCGGCCGTTCTCAAGTTATCGCGGTAACGAGCCCAAATCAGACATATTTTAGGCCCGGTGACCATTGACCTTTGACCTTTCAGCTCCAAAATCTAATCAGTTCATCGTTGCCTCATAGTACAACCTTGGTCCTAGTTACATCAAAATCCGAGCAGAGGTTCTTAAGTTATCGCGGTAACGAGAACTGGTAACGCACGCACGCACGGACAACCCGAAAACATGATGCCTCCGGCAACTTCGTCGCGGAGGCATAAAAAAGTTTGCTTGCCCATCTGACAACCAGCTAAACTAATAGTGTGGAGCCATAAGTTATGCAAATATGAAAACACATGTCAATTAATACTCTGAAAGCAAAATTGTGTCAATAAATGGTTTACATATACTGTTAATAGTGTCATAGCAATTTTTTAATTGAAATCACGTAAGTGCATACATGTATAGTGACTATTGGAAACCAACTCGTTACATATCTTACCTGGACAGTATCCATTGTAGAGACTGATGTCATCTAACGCGATATCGCCTGTGTACGAAGTTCCCACAATGCCTTGGAAGACAATCTGAACCAGAAAACAATAATGTCAGAATTCTTCATGATTTAAAGATTGTGTCAGGTGATTTGCCTAGTCGCATTACTTCGCGCTTCATTTATCAGTACGCAACGTAGTTTAACGTACTTACAGAATGGTGTGTTGAAAGTCTGAGATCGCACTACGTCATGAATGTGTTGTTTATGAGAAACTAATAACGACATGTTTACCGAGAATGTTGTTCTACTCCGTGAGTTTTCCAATTTTGCTCAACCCTGCGAACGCGGTTTTTGTGTAACGTCGCAAGACAGCGGAGCGCTTTCTGAATTGGCTAAACGGGGCTTAACCTCCGCAAGAACGCGTTTGGCCTAAACGGACTGATCGGACAATTTTTGGAATCGGCACGTGGCACGTTTGACGTCGCGGATTTTTTGAAAATGCTTCTGAGTAATTTGAAAAAGGATGAAGTTTGACCGTCCAGATTTTCACCAAAACTCAATATTTTACCCCAAGTCTCTATGAGAGGTGTTTATTCATATTAATCTTCACTATGAATATGATTTCAGCTGATTTTATTCATTTAGGTGTTTTTTGACGTGCAAATGAATGACACAATCTTTAACAATGATCCCAGTTTAAACAAGACAATGAATAAACTGGGACTCACCCACCCATGACTAAATAACACAAAGCTTTCCTTAAAGTACATACCTTACTGAAGTTATGTGTCATAAGAGATTGGCAGGTAAATCTTAAACATTTGACCTAAAATTACTTTTGACCTTACTATGTGACCTCCTATAACATGATGGTCCCCAAAGTGCATCTATTACCAAAAGTTGGTTGAAAAGGTAGCAATGATTGCAAAGTTATTTGTCTTATGAGAATCTGAAATGTAAACTTCAATATATAACCTCAAATGACCACTGACTTTACGACGTAACCTCCAACAACACCACAAGATACATGTAACCCAGGTACATCTACAACCTTCAATCTCAAACTAACACCCAGACCGCAGATCCAAGACCTGGGCTGCCTGAAAAGACTACCTTCCCATAGGGTTTCTACAGGACCTCAGATTGAGACCAAGACCACTCGAATTTGGCCTCGACGCCGGCATCAGATCACCGATGTAAGGGGCTTCGTTTGGGCTTAGTGGATAAGACTTCGGCCTCCCGACCTAGAGGTCAGTGGTTTGAGTCCATGCCGTAGCCGTTGTGTCTTTGGGTGAGACACTTTATCCCATTACCCCATCCCCCAGATAGGACATAAAGCTGGAGATCCTGTGTTGAGACAGAAACACCTCAGCACGTAAAAGAACCCATGTACTTTATCGAAAAGAGAAGGGTGAAGGGTACCGTAGTCACATATCTACATGTATATCAGTACATGAGGCTAGATGCCTGTGGGTAATAGTGATTAAGTTCACATTTCTCGTCCCTGTCATCTGAAATGATGGCGAATCAGTAATAATGACTGACACTTACCTGGAATGGCACAGATTCAGCGACATGCACCTGGCCTAGGAGCCACTGGTCCGATTGTTGGCCCATTCTGGGTTATAGATGAGCCGGAACCTAGCCAGTCACGTCATTGCGAAGCCGAAATAAAACACGATTGAGAGTCTCAATAGACTGGGCCAAACATGTGATACGCCAGAAGCCTGAGGCACTGTATGGTGTCGATGGGGATCTGTCGGAGTGCGCTGATCACGAGCCTCATCCCCACTGGTTACGAGGACTTGAGGTTCTCTATGAAGATGTAAGTAGCCTGAGCTGTTAAACAAGACAAAGAAATACCAACTTTGTTTCGAATTACAAAATTTGTATGTCCAGGTTTTTGAGGCTGAGCTATTAAGATATTGAATCCACCAAAACTCCGAGGAAAGCCAGCAATTTTATAATATAAGACAAAGGTCTGATCTGGTATCATCACGTAGGAGTCGCTGCACGTGATGAATTTGGTGGTACTGATAGCGAGCGCCTCATCACCACTGACATGAGGAGCTGGAGGTCCTCTATGTACGGGAAACCGCACCCGATAACCAATTATACCTTCTTCATCACACCGATCGCCGGCCCACGAGCATGAGAGGGAAAACTAACTTTTGGAAATGAATACGAAGTATGGCATGTTTTTCGATGAACGAGATGGAGTGAATATGAGGCATAATCATTTACATGCATTGACACAATGATACAGTGCATCCAGAAAAAAAAAAAATAATCCCTATACACATTAAAGGCTTATTAGTACAAGCAGCCCGCGGCGTTATACGACCTGAGTTAAAACCTAAAGTTTGCGTTATGCTCTTTCAAATATACATTAGGCAAATCTTATCTATTCATGCATCCTGATTGCCACGACTTGAAAAATAAATGTCACCCCATTTGCATTACTTTTTGGCTTTGACACTGATGAGCATCCAGGAATTATAAGAGATGGACACATGGTTGCAGAGTTTCAAACCAAAAGTGTAGAAAATGTTGAAAGAGCAATTGAAGATTAATGTCAAGTGAGACTTCCAGTCATTTTGAACCAACAGAAAAATATTTTTTTGACTATTTTATAATGTATTTTGTTGTTCCATTTCAAGATTTGATGATATATATATCTATTTTTCTTTAAAAATAGTGTAAATCACACTATTTTTAATCTATCTTTTCTCTCATTCACGTTACAAGGCATGGGAGATTTCGTGCGAAGAAAAAACACTATTTCTAATCATTTTCTCTGGAGACTTCAATGTGTGCGTCGAAGACTTAACAATGTTTGGCGAGATTTCAACAAGTTTCTTAGA
>JZLH01S0168965.1:456-12956 GCA_001188425.1 Eucidaris tribuloides | reverse complement strand
CTCTAAGGCCGAAAATGTCAAACCCCCCTAAATTTCACGAACTATACACCATGTACACTGCGAGAACACCGTAATTTTCTGTCTTTTGACATTTCAGGGGGCGGCTGCTCCTCTGGCGCCGACCCTGATTCTCCTCCTATCCATTCGTATTTTCTCCAGACAACCTAGAATGCCAGAATCCCTCATCTTCTCCTCCTCCCAGGTTGTATCTTTTGCCAGACATTCTAGAATGCCAGAATCCCACATCTCGTCTCGCCTTTCCGCCCTCTTATCCCATCTCGATAGATCTTGTCTTAGTAACACGTCTTCACAAGTCGTCAGCATCTATGTAATATACCATTAACCTTAGCCAACCCACTGAGTTCCCGGATAAAAGTCAAGAAAAATAATAAAATAATATACACTTCCAACAAATCTAGAATACTTCTATAATATTACTGAAAAGCACCAACACACACATGCCCTCAATCACACACAGACACACACACATCGGGTATTAATTTCTTAGGAAGTTAAAAAGTTTCATTTCGTTCAAATTGATATATAATTTGAATTATTGATTAAAGACACATGCTAACATTGTGGAGCTTCAAATTAAAAAAAATTGTCAAACTTTGCTATCTGAGCTTCATAGTAGTGTTTGAATGGAACAACACCCCAGGATACAAAAGTTTGGAAATTTATGCTGCCACTGGCAAGATATCAATGAATAAACAGTCAGTACTCGGGCCGATTACAAAATAGCCCAGATCTGAACACAGTAAGTGTATGGGAGGAAATAGGCAGGTGAATCCGGTTAACTTCTGATGTTCACCTTTTTAAAGTACTAAATAATCATTCTGAAATACAATTTTTTCAGTGCTTCATTTTTAGACCTTGTCAAAGACACTTGGAGCATGGAGGATTATGTAGCTCGCATTTTTTAAACTGCATTTGTTAGCCTGTGGCTTAAAGAACATGCTGTACACAATTTATTCTATATATTCCTAGTTGTATTTCTCCACGCGTTCCTAATAATTACATCACTCTGTCATATACGCTATGTCTTATGTATCTTTTGTTTTACACAGTATGTAAAACACTATAATACAGCCATGAATACAACTTATAATTTTACTACAACTAAAAATTGTATTCATGGTTGTATTATAGTGTATTGTTTCTTATGTACCAATCTTTAACGTAACTACTCATATTAACTTCTTGATTATGCTGTACCCCTTTTTCCCCTTTCTTCCCTGCCAATAACAGCCTTTTAAATGATGTTTTGTTATCATTTCAATTTCGGCCATGTTTCTGGTTCTATCATATACATCTTTATGTTTGTCACTTGTTGAACAAGAAACATGATCTGTACACTGTAAAACTACGGTGTGAAATCAACACCAGTCGGTGTTGTGAGAGGACCGCACCCGGCAGATGTTAAAAATACACCATGGAGTTTTAACTCACTCACACACACACACACACACACACACACACACACACACACACACACACACACACACACACACACACACACACACACACACACACACACACACACACACACACACACACACACACACACACACACACACACACACACACACACACACACACACACACACACACACACACACACACACACACACACACACACACACACTCACATACACACACACACACGCACAGACACATACACACACAAACTTACACACATACACCCACACACATACACATGCACATACACACACACACACACACACACACACACATGCACATATATATATACACACACAAACCTACACACACACACACACACACACACCCCTACCCCCCCCCCACCCACACTCACACAAACACATATACACACACAAACTTACACACATACACTCCCACACAGACACCACACACACACAATCACAACACACACACACATACATACACACACACACACACAAACACACAAACATACAAGGAACGTTAAAACGAATATATCAGAAGGAAGCACGGTAATCACTTCATGATCGCACAATGAAATATCCGAGTGTTAAATTTATCACTCAATGTGTTATCCAAAAATCATATCAAACATGGTTTTGACCTGCAGCACTGTCGGTGTTGATTTTAACACAAACAATTCTTTCTCACACCAAAAATATTCCTTCGATATACCACCAAAGATATAAAAATTCATCAATATATCTGATGTTAAATTCAACACTCTTATTTTTGCAGGACATTTTGATTCTAAGCTCATCCAACAAATAGATCCTGTCACACTGCAAGGTGTCTTGTTTCGTTTTTGTGTGTGGAGAAGTGGAGAGGGGTGGGGTGGCCATAACCATCTCAAGAGAACTATTTTCATCCATGGATGCTTTTAGTCAAATTGTGCCAACAACCACAATCAATTATTTTACAACATGGCGACTGTTTCAACTCCCTATATAGCCATTATTAAAAATTCAATTTCACGCTCTCAATAATTTTGTTTGAAAAAATGCATAAATGTTTACATCATAACAGAATTCATATTTTTCTTTTGGCAACCACTTTAGGCGGTGAAAAAAATCAAGAACACTGCTCAATATAAGACGATATACCCTATTGCCGCCCGAAGAACCATAAATCAGAGTTTTATTGCAGACAAGAAATAATAATCTTCACCAGTTGATGGCCGAATGTGTAGCACCGAATGATACACATGTTGTACCTGAAAACACGTAGTCTATGTGATGTTGCTATACCGCTCGATTTGTTACCCCCCCCCCCGCATAAAAATGCAACCGTGTAAACTTTCTGAAGGAGGCGAGGGGATGGGGGCTTGCAACCGTGTAAACTTACTGAAAGAGGCGAGGGGATGGGGTCTTGCAACCGTGTAAACTTTCTGAAGGAGGCGAGGGGATGGGGGCTTGCAACTGTGTAAACTTACTGAAGGAGGCGAGGGGGTGGGGAACTGGGGATTGCAACCGTGTAAACTTACTGAAGGAGGTGAGAGGGGTGGGGTCTTGCAACCGTGTGAACTTACTAAATGAGGCGAGAGGGGTGGGGCTTGCAACCGTGTAAACTTACTAAATGAGGCGAGAGGGTGGGGGCTTGCAACCGTGTAAACTTACTACATGAGGCGAGAGGGGTGGGGTCTTGCAACCGTGTAAACTTACTAAATGAGGCGAGAGGGGTGGGGGCTTGCAACCGTGTAAACTTACTAAATGAGGCGAGAGGGGTTGGAAACTTGCTGAAGGAGGCGAGAGGGATGGGAGCTTGCAACCGTGTAAACTTACTGAAGGAGGTGAGAGGGGTGGGGTCTTGCAACCGTGTAAACTTACTAAATGAGGCGAGAGGGGTGGGGTCTTGCAACCGTGTAAACTTACTAAATGAGGCGAAAGGGGTGGGGTCTTGCAACCGTGTGAACTTACTAAATGAGGCGAGAGGGGTGGGGTCTTGCAACCGTGTGAACTTACTAAATGAGGCGAGAAGGGTGGGGGCTTGCAACCGTGTAAACTTACTGAAGGAGGCGAGAGGGATGGGAGCTTGCAACCGTGTAAACTTACTGAAGGAGGTGAGAGGAGTGGGTCTTGCAACCGTGTAAACTTACTGAAGGAGGCGAGTCGAGGGCTGGGGGGATTGCAACCGTGTAAACTTACTGAAGGAGGGGAGGGGGTGGGGGATTGCAACCGTGTAAACTTAAAGGAGGCGAGGGGGTGGGGGCTTGCGACCGTGTAAAGGTACTAAAGGAGGCGACGGTGGGGCTTGCGACCGTGTAAACTTAAAGGAGGCGAGAGGGGTGTGGGCTGGCAACCGTGTAAACGTACTGAAGTAGGCGAGAGGGGTGGAGGCTTGCAACCGTATAAACTTACTAATGGAGGCGAAGAGGTGGGGTTTTAGCATGTCCCCACGCTGTGTTGTTATTTTTGTTATTATTATCATTGCTATTATTATTACTACTACTGCTGCTACTATTGCACAACCTCCCTGATTTATTGAAATGCAACTTATGTTTTCAAACATAAATTGCTTACACAATCCGCCCACGCCAGCTATACTTTTATACTCCCTTTCCTCATCTAGAGAAGATAGAAAGTTTATTTTCAGTTTAATTTATGTCCTAACCCCTATAGACTAATAATGTCGCGTCACATAGCAAGCCCGGTGAACGATTTTAATTGAATTCACTGAACCCGAAGAAGGCGTAAAATTCATCGGAAAAAAAGAGAAAATATATATATTTTTTCTTTAAAACTCCACGTTGATCCCATAACTGTAAATTACAAACGTGGTTTTGTCGCCTTATGTTAGTTATTCGACGGAGTTTCTCCTAGGCCTACTCATCTCAGCTTTACTGTGTTTTCACCTCGCGCGAGATTTAATTTGACTATCCGGTTTCGAAGGATTTGCATGCAAGTCAAGTCTGAAATATGGGCTGCCAAATCCCTTAAGAACGCGGAATTATTTTACTTATTATGCAAAATCCAGAAATACGGGCGTCTGCGTAAATTTATCCACAATATGCAATTTCATCGATGGTCAAATTGGGAAAGATAATGCGAGTGCGAAACACAGTATCAGGTAGTGATTTCAGCTGCAATGATTCCAGACATGCGAATTAATCATAACAACACAGCCTGTCTTTTTACCATCTATCGTACTGTAGTTTGAAGTATTTTAAGGGCAATGTCTTATTATTATCATGATTGTGGCTCATGGTAGTTAAAGGGAAATAGCAAAAGAAGTATTTACTTTAGGATAAAATTACTCGAGAATCAAGTACACTGTTCAAGGCTTCTGCTGTCTAAATTTCATGGTCAAACGTTTATTACCTTTTAAACTGATAGGCTAACATTGTGAAGCTTCAAGTTAAAAAATGTCAAACTTTGATATCTGAACTGCATAGTAGTGTTCAAATGGACAAATAAACACCCTAGAATACAAAAGTTTGGAAAGTTATGCTGCCAATGGCAAGGTATGAATGAATAAACAATTAATACTCGTATATGTGTCAACCATTTTGGTTCTTGGGAAATGTGTAATGTTTTTAATGTTGTAAATGTATTTAATCTTTCCATTGAGTATCGAGTGAAGGATGCATGAATTTGGGAGGGGGTTCAATTTTCACTGTATCGTCGCTGTGATTATCTTATTGTAATTTGTATCGAGCGCGTTCACACACTTCGTTTCTTCTTGGTGGTACATGTATAGTAAAAGTATTCTTGACTGGTAAAACTAACACATGATATTGTCGTATTAACTCCAGTGGTGTTTATTTTAACACCGACTTTTTGCTGTGCATGTTATATTCTAAGTGCGGTATACTGAAAAGGTTACTGAACTTACTACACAAAAGAGAACATTATACCCTACGTATACCTCCGCGATGGGCGAATGCCCCCTCCCCACCTCCTTAGAAAAATTATCCCGAGATCTTATTAATTAGGTCACTGTGCTACTAGTATTTAGACCGCCATTTGCTGCACCGAAGCGTTGAGAATTACATCGTTTAAACATACATTGGGGGAGCAATCACTTTTATAATGATGAAAGCATACACGAAATAGACCTGTGCCTCTTTTTATCACGTGGTAATCATATTCAACACAAGGTGTTAAAGTGCTCAGGGCGACACACAATTCTCTACACTCATCAGTCGGCTGATGCGTCATTAATTGTCAAAGATTATAACGGGCATGTGACATGATGGAATATGTGAAAAATGCATCAAAAACCAAATGAGATGAAACATACACCAATATATACACTGGTTATAGTGTATATTCAGGCTGTAAGGATTTGTCTTGAATTCGTCCACTTGAGGAAAAACAAGCATTCATTTACCAGTATTGAATTAATCTCTGGCCCCGACAGAAATTGATCGCATAGAAAACTACACAGCAATTTCACAATCAGCATTTTGTGATAATAATTGTACAATAAGGACGAAATGTACTACTATGATATTTTAACTGCAGATACTGTAAACAGTATACTTAATTCTGGGAACCGGAACCAGTTTGGGGGTCCATTCGCAACATTTCATGTCTTCCCGTGCAGTAAGTAACCCATCCAGCCCCAAATCATATCGGAATCATGCACAATTTTCGTAAGATTATGCATTACTGGTAATAGGACAGCTTATTCCTACGGCATAGTTCCACTGCTGTGGAATTGTAATTCCGTTGTGTAACTATTCATTATCACGTCACATTTTGATTTGATAATTGTGTAACACTATAATACTCGAATACCTAAATTTTTTGGACATAGTTTAAAGGGAGAAGGAGCCAGCAACTAACAGGCAAAAGTTAAGAAAAGATTTGAGTTCTTGCCAAACAATCAGATCGCACGTGCACTGGTCTGGAGCTGACCATGCGTGACCGATGCATGCCACCCGACCTGTGTTAGTCGCACCGTGGTAATGTATGCACTGTTTGAATCAATATGCTCCTCCCCCTATAGCTGTTTCTGCAAGTTTTATCCCGGGATAAAACTTGCAAGGACATAAAATAAACACAAATTAACTAATTTATAGCTGAGGGTGAGTATCACACAGTACCCCTCATTTAGGCTGTTTTTATTGCCATGTACCATAATTCTCACAATACTCACAATGTCAGTTGTTTTTTCTTAACTTATGCCTGTTAGTTGCTGGCTCCTTCTCCCTTTTATGGAAAAGAACTGCAATAATGATGCCAAAAATGCATTGCTCACCGCTCGGTTGGGATAAGAAAGATTCCAGTTTTATGTGGAAAATAGACATTTCAATTTCGAATACAGCATGTCACGAAACACTGGTCACTAAAGTTACTATACACGGTCATCACTTATTTTATGCCAATAATCTGATGATATACATGCAGCTTTATATTACTCTGACGTTTATATTCTTATTTTCATTCTTACTGGATTACTTTCTTATCGTATGGTGTATGCTGCAGTATAAAAAGTGGCTTCCACGTGTTATTGCTTATCAAAGGAAAAAAACAAAAATCCAGAAAATAATGGTCTCATTAAAATCGCTCTTCAGTTGTTGCTCACAATGGCCATGAAACCTAACAAATTGATTCTACGTCGACAACAAATTGCACTTGCCCAAACGATTCGGAGTTGAATTCGGAACAGAAACCTAAATATTTATGAAACAATATTCTCGTTTGATTGATGTGTTTGTGTTCCTTTGGTAACAGCCCGAGGGGAATTCGGTCCATTATTAACTCTCGCGTTGAGGGCCTCTGAGGTAAAATAATCAGTAGGCAGCTATGAACTCCATTAACTTGAAGCTGGCTATATTCAAAATGGTGTTTGGGGACGCCGCGTGGATCGTAAGTATGTTGTGTTCCGACTTAAAACGACCAATTTGCACAATTTCTTCAAATCTTACTTTGATCATAATTGTTCCATGCGCGCGGCAGATAATTCTTATCCGTAATGTGCAAATAAAGAACTATTTTCACAGAATCGTCCATGCTCCAATTCGCTATTACGACAGAATTATAAATACAGCATTATTGACACCAAAAAAAGAAGTTAAGGTCGTCTTAAACATGTTAAAGGTATATGACATGATTGGGGTAGTCCTCAACTTGGGAGGAAACTACATGTACGTGTATTCTTATAATCAAGTAAACTGTGCAAGGATTTTACTGTGAAAATTTGGTAGTCAAAAGGTCACTCGTTCTAAAATAACTTCCATCTGTGTGCCTTGTGACAGACAAGTTTGTTGAGTAGGGTTCTGTGGAATGTATTTTATCGGGGCTGAAAAGAAACAAACTGCTAGTACAGTGTATGTTAATGCTTTTCGGCTTAAGTAAACAAATTCAAAATAAATCCTTCCAGCCAGGGGATACACTCTTGCTGGTGTATACATTGATAAATCTTCAAAACAGTTTGGTTCAAGAGTTATTTTTGTTTCTCCCAATTATGTCACTGCCCTTTAATTTGTGAGAATTCTTGTGTTCTTGGGAAATGTTTTTCTTCTCTTTCCTTGTAACAGAAATTGACAAAACATGAGTAGTAAGATCCTTACAACCTGAAATTTCTTAACCATAAAATACATTGCAATTGAAGCAATGTCTGGCTTTAATTAAAGGAAGAAGGAGCCAGCAACTAACAGGCATAAGTTAAGAAAAAAACTGAGTTCTTGCCAGCCAATACGATCGCACATGCACTGGTCTGGAGTTGACCATGCGTGACCGATGCATGCCACCCGCGTGTGTTAGCCGCGTCGTGGTAATATATGCACTGTTTGAATCGATAAGCTCCTCCCCCTATAGCTGTTTCTGCAAGTTTTATCCCGGGATAAAACTTGCAAAGACGTAAAATAAACCAAAATTAATTCATTTATAGGGCCTTGTTGAGGGCGAGTATCACACAGTACCCCTTATATTATTTAGGCTGTCTATATCACCATGTACCATAATTTTCACAATACTCACAATGTCATAGTTTTCTTAACTTATGCCTGTTAGTTGCTGGCTCCTCCCTTTAATTAACATGAATTCAATCAGCATAGGATTTCTCTCTTCCTCATAGCCAGAAATCCCCACGGAAATGGTTTCATTTTCGTAAATTTATCGGTGCCTTGGCATCAAACGATTGCAGACAACACACTAATTGATAAATTGGAGATCTGGGAATAAGTCAATAAGCCTACACACTTGGTTCAAAGTCAAGACACTAATCAATGTTCGTGATATGAGCAGTGAATAATTTCCTTAATACTATATCGTCAATCACTAACATCTCCAAGCTGGTCTATATTTGGTTTATGTTTTCAATCAAGCTCCAAGCCCGGTAATATTTATCAACACAAATGAGACTAAAAGCTGTATGTAGTGATGAGATTGATGCTTTTAAATCATTATTAAGTAATGGATTCCAATACAATTGTTTTATGGAAGGAACATAATTTATTCTAATTTGACTGTCTCTTCTCAGACCAAAGAATATCCTTTATATCATGTCCCTTGATGTGACACGTCGTTGTACATGCACGTTTAAGGTTCTCGGTCAATTTAGGATGTTGTATTTAACCTTCTTATCCAGTCGCATCTAACATTGTAAACTACTTGTTCTGGTTAGAGCATCAACGATTTGAAACGTGATGTCCGCCTTCAAACCTTTGAAATGTCAATGTAGCATTCCCAGGTGGGATGCAAATGATATCAAGTTGTCATTATCTACACTGTATCTACAGTAGCTTATGTTATTTGGAATAATTACCTGTATCCATTAGAAAATCACTGTTGTTGTTCAAAAGAACATGCAAACTGATCAGTATAACTGATATAAGTTTTGTGTGGCAGCAATATTGAGCATATTCTATATGATGATTGGGAAAAAGGTGTACAGGGGAATAGAGGGGAGGGTATGGGAATGATAGGGGAAAGTGGGGGAATGCGCTGGGGAGGGTATGTGTCGAACTTTGTGTCTGTAATATTCTTCTATATTTGAATGATTTGTACATTTTTGTCGTCTTTGTATTATTTTCACTTTACTACGTCGAATCCACGCACGTTTTGTCAGTTTTGTGAGCAGCTATATGAATAAGCATTGTTTCCGTAATATTGCACACAAGTGGGCTTAATACACGTGGGCCTACTACACACGTCTTCTAATTATCTCGGTGACAAGATAAACAAGGCCGCAAACGTACTAATGACTCATATATTAGACAAATTTCCATGGAAACCCTGGTCTCCGAGGAATCATATTCTTCTGTTCTCGTGACTCAAACAATACTTCCGTAATTGTATGCATATTATACCTATGGTGCTGACATCCTAGCACACCTTTTCGGCAGCTGGCGGTGAAAGAGCAAGCTAATCCAAGATTTCCTCAACGATATCCCGCGCTCAAGCCGAGATCAACTCGATCAGCTGTCAAACGGGATGCTCGGATTTTACCAGTGGAGTATAGGGAGGGGAGGAGGAATGGGTAGGGGGCTTCTAGTCCCAAGACCTTATTCAGGCCACGGAAAATGATGTTGTAATTATTATCATCATTATGATCACTACCACCATCATTATCATCATCATCATCATCATCATCATCATCATCATCATCATCAGTAGTAGTAGCACCATCATCATCATCATCATCATCATTACCAGTTCACCACCACCATCATCAATCATCATTATCATCTTCTTCTTTCTTTTTCTTTCTTTCTCTTCTTCTTCTTCTTCTTCTTCTTCTTCTTCTTCTTCTTCTTCTTCTTCTTCTTCTCTGTCTTCCTCCCTCCCCTCATTATTTATAATCATTAATCACGAAAGTATGAATAGAAATCAAAAGGAATTACAAGAATCCCCGCATGCAGAGATATTTAACCAAATGAAACCTCAATATCAACACATCGCAAACGTAAATCCATATGGTCTAGTGCTTAGGACGGCGCTCATCCACCGACGTGGCCGGGTTCGTTCCGGTTGGGAACGCAGTTCACATCTTTTTCCCCCACTATTGTTCAATATCGTATTATCCGGCGTTACTTATAATACAGATGTAAAATAAGTCGGAGTATTGAATTACTAATACTATAATGAAAATCATAATAATTATATTATTATTATTATTATTATTATTATTATTATTATTATTACTTCATCATTATATATTATTATTGTCTAGAAGTAGCAGTAGTAGCAGCAGCAGTATAGTGGTGTTATAGTACTAATAGTGTGGTAGTAGTAGTATATATAGTAGTAGTTAAGTAGTAGTCATTTAGTAGTAGTAGTAGTAGTCAGTAGTACATGCTAGTAGATTAGTATTAGGTACATGTATAGTATAAAATAACTAATGTAGAGCTACATGTAGTAGTACGTGCTGTAGTCGTAAGTTATTTGTGTCCTCAAACAATTCTTTTCCCTTTCTTCATTTTGAAACACCGTCTTATGTAGTGCCACTCAAATCCAACATTCACACTATTTTGCTCTTCACACTGTTTTACACCATTATAGTGGCACAGTAGGTTGGACCCCCCCCCCCTTCACAAGATTCCCGGCTACGCCACTGAATTTAATCATCAGGAACATCAAGCATTTAATACTTATACTAATTTCCGAGTCTTAGGCCGTAGGGTCCATGCTGGGAATAAATCAGGATATCGAAAATATATATTTTGAATATTACACCGAAGAGTTTGTAGGTTCATACGTGATCGCACGTATACAGTAAAGGTAAACTGCGTTTTCTGAAGATTATTAATGTGTAAGATATCCGGATGCACAGTATTATGTTTGCAAGCCACCACGTCAACAGCTTCTCTTCTACATGTAATTTGGCTGAGAGGTCTCCAACCAAACGTTTTACCATCATGGCTATTTATAAAGGACTTGCCTGTGAAATCTGAAGATCAGAAATTACCTAGATTTTGAAAAAAATGCAAAAAATCAATCAGATCATAGGGAAACTTTCACTTGATGTGTTATGCGCTATATAAAAGCTGTGTATTATTATTATCATCAAGAAATAATTTATATACAAGACGCTTAACTAGTACAAGCGGTGTTTATTTTAAGTGGGAAATAAATAGGATATAGGTACTGAGGAATGAATGAATAAATAAATATGTAAATACATTATATAAACATATACATTCATAAATAAATAAATAGATAGATAAACAAATAAATAAATAAATAAATAAATAAATAAGTAAATAAACAAATAAATGAATAAATAAATAAATAAATAAAATATAATAAATAAATACAATCAGATAAACCCACGAATAGTATAAGTAATAAACTAAAATGATATAAACTCAAATGACACTGTAAAAACCATGTATATCGAGTAAACGCTTTTCTAATTGTAAACACGTTCAGAGGCCTTACTTCAATTGTGAAATCATTTAACATTGGGGTCCAATTTTCAAGCACTAATTGTTAATAATTTAAACATACATTTTCAAAAGAAAAAATTTGCTCTCACTTTCTAAACAAACTTTTACAGTGTAAGTTTCAATCCAATATCGGCAGATACCGGTAGACTAAGCCACTAGCCTTTTCTTCATCGATTTGTGACTGACAAGATGACTGCGGTACTTTCCGCATTTGCCTCGCTTACTCTTTTAGAATAATCTAATATATATACCCCTTGCAAACATTAACTTCCTTTAAAGTCAGTAATACTCTTTGGGCAATGCATGGCTGCCGTAAAATATTCGTGGTTGAGTACGAAGAAAGCCAACGGAAACGCAAAGCAATTTGGAATACATTTACAAAACCGGAAGGACTCGCATACTCTACCCTTGAAACCTGTATCTGCATTTGAAATAGCGATCGATCTCAATTCGATTAGGGTTCATTGGCACCCTAGCCTCGGTACCAGACCAAGCGACTTTTTCCACCTCCAGAGTACATTCACTCTCCGACTTTTTCTACCTCCGGAGAACACTCACTCTCCGACTTTTTTTACCTCCGGAGTACACTCACTCTGCCTTTCTGGATGCTTGCGGAAAAGGTAAATCAGGATAATAGCCTTAGTCAGAGCAGTTAAAGTAATAGGCTAACATCAAGGGCGTA
>JZLH01S0168954.1:15888-37567 GCA_001188425.1 Eucidaris tribuloides | reverse complement strand
GGGAAGTCGAGGGATTTATAATATTCCAAAAGTAGCATTTCAGACCCAAAATAGAAACATTCTGTGATGTTCCTGACACCAATCTGTTACTGTATACACTGAATATTTCACAGTGGTTTTATTTTCGTGAATTTCGTGACTTACTGAACGCAAAAATTTTCACTTCCCGACATTTCAATACAAAATGAATGCAAATACAATAAAATCACGAAAATATGCTCTCTCGAATTCGCCGTCGTGAAGCAAAATCACAAAAATATATGGACGCGAAATATGAGGCGTACACAGTATATTATTTGGCTTAGTCCAGATTCCTGTGCTCTGGTCTATCATGGTACGCTTCACGTAAAGCCCAAACCGCTGAAAGTAACTTTTCCTCTTAAAAATTGATACAGTTAGTCAAATTGATATTAAACTTCCATATGTGAATAGAGAAAAGTAACTGGACCTTCATATTCATCCAATTTTTCTGAAAGGCAGTATTGATATAATGTCATTTTTGTAACATTTGTCCATTTTTTTGGCCATCGGCGTAACTTTCAGCCAATGCCATGAATTGCGCGTGATGTCACTCAGTGTTGTGCAATCAATAGTGCACTGGGTACCCGTTCATTGGTTGGTTGGTTTGTTAGTTAATCAGTTAGTTATCTAATTATTTATTTCTGAATTCATTGTTTTAAGATGCCAAATGATGCTCAGGAGCAACAGCGCCACCAACGGCTTGAAAAGAACTATCAGTTCCATTGGGGCTCAGACCAGAACCAGGACCAGTCGTCTGGACAACAAGGAACATCAGATGTAGACCAGGACCAGGTCCAAACATCGGGTAGCACCTTAGACCAGACCCAGGACCAGCCATTAGACCAAGCATTGGACCCAGACAAATAGAGCCAGCAGCATTAACAGAACACAAAAGTACAAGTGCAATTGAAGTATTTCAATAATATTACCTTTAAAACAAAGACTATCTAAATTGTTGTAAATATTTATTACAATTTTATTGTTCTTCACATTTTTTTCAGAACAGTCATACAGACATTTTTGAAATATTTTTGCATTATGTGGAAGTGATGTGTCGTTGTACATTTGTGAATGTATTGTTGTGTGCTATTTGCTTTTTACCAAATTATTGAATGCAACTCTATTGCTACATCTGGACTGACATGCTTATTGTGCCATATGACTTCGACCCTCAGTTGCAAGGCCAATTCTTACTGTCATGTAATATGACAAAACATGAATGCAAGACATTTTTCATAAAATAACTTACTGCGCTCAGGCTTCTTATGGTATCAAACATGCCATGGTAACCATGGTGAACTGCTGAAAACTTTGAGGACACTAGCAATGATACAATGGGATCCAGCTGAACTTACCATCACTCCAAATTGAAAACGCCAAAACATTGTTCTTCTGTGACTACAATTTATTTCTAGAGGTAAAAACAATTGAAATCAACATCTTGTTACTTCTTTTGAGGGCCAAGAAATTGTGAAAAGCATGAGACAATTTTTTATCTATTTGGACCCTTCTCTCCAAGTCTTATTATCATGGGAAGTTTACAAACATTACTGTCAATCAAATCAAAATTATTTTCTCTGTTGTATGTTTAAAAAACACAATTAAAGGGTGACTGGAGTGTCTATTTTATACTACAGTCATATATTCTTCTTCATTGATTGGTTAAAAGTATGTCGCATGATAAAAAATAAACAAAATTCTATTTATGGATTGATCCTAAATTGCGCTCGTGTGTCACAGCGTATTGCACACTGAGTGCAAGGAGGCAGGGGAAATATGCGCTGAATTATGCGTGCACATCATGCAATTAGCATTTCTCCATTTTCATTTGGTTAGTTTGGAGTGCATTCATTTATCAAAGTCGTTTAATCAGTCAATGAACAATGAATATATGAATGAAGTCTACAAAACAAATATATCAGTATGCAAACAAATTATCCGCACTAAATAAGTGCAATCACTCTGTGACCATACAAACTTGATAACTTGCAAGGGGTTGTATCTACAATTACAAACTGTACAAGTAGTTTATGGTGTGTAACAGAGATGTTGTCATGTGCTATTTGAATGAAAGTTGATATTCAAGAAGTTTATTTATATCAACTGTACTGGTTATCAAATGTTTGCTTCTTCTTTATGTTACTTTTCTTCTTATGTTCTGAGTATCAAATGTTTACTTCTTCTTTAGGTCACTTATTTTCTTATGTTCTGATGTTCATATTTTTTTCCGTTTACCCTTTTCTCAGTCCTCATTGTTATGTTTATGTACTTCTTTTTCATTCATTTTCAAAATTGTTCTTGCTGGCTTGTTTCATTCATCAAAGTTGTTCAAAGATCTTTATTTTTTTTCTGTTTCAGCTATTAAACGTTAATTTCTTCCTCTTTATGATTCAATAAGAACCCAATGTTCCATTTGCCTGTTCTCTTCAATGATAATTTTTTCAGTGACATAAATTTCATGCATTCAATGTACTATTATGCAAATTTCAAAGACAATCGGTTATTGTTTTGTGGGGAGGGGAGCAGTGATATTGTCAGGCAAAGGGGTAGTGAATTGGGTGGGTATATATGAAAATTGGGCTTATAGAGTAAAAATAATGGGCCTGTCTGGGAAAGCCCTTAAGCTCTTCAGAGCGTGACCGCGAAACCGCGCGCGACGCGTATGGCGCCAGGTACCTTCGTACCGCGCGTGAGCGCATCCGGTCATTTGATGCTGCATCAATACGTAGGGCACCGCTGCACAGAAGTTCTGTAAAGTCAATGAGTGGCTCATGCCTGATTGCTGAAATGGTCAGGAACCTGACCGTTCGTAAAACTTTCTTGATATGAAGGGTATATTCATCTTAAATATTAACTACAAATAAAAAGAAATCTTGCTTATTAAACAACATTATCAAGATTATTGAATTCGTGTACGTAAAGTTTATGTTTGAGAAGTAATGGAATAATAATCATTTTGCCAAAACACCCCCACAAATCTCTAACCTTAGAAATCCCAACATGGATGAGTGCGAACGAGTTAATTATAAATGAAGTGAGTTCATATCTACTTAAAATATTTACAAAACTGGAGAAAGTTTTGTTCTCCAGTGAAATAGAATTCTTGAATAATGCGAGTTTTCAGTGAATAAGTTAGGCAGCGTAAAACATCAGCGATAAAACGTCAATTCTTTAAAAGAATCGATGCCCATGTCACAGGATTCTAAATTGAGCCCAAAGTGTTTGTAAACTATAATTTTGGAACTGCAATTCTGATAAAAGGTACAATAAAAGAACTTGAGAGTACTTTGAAAATATAAGTAAAAAAAATAATAATTTAAAACTGGCAATAGGTAAAGCAAAAAATATCATTATCAGTAAGTGTAGATACTTACCTAAGTGTAGATATACCTAACAATACAAGCTTGCTTGAACTAACCCCCACCCCCCCCCCTCGATTTCTTTTATCTTCCCGTCTTATTTTTGGTCGGATATACGGTGACAGGTACAAATTTTGCAGTTTTATGTTATGTGAGACTGATCCTAATGCTTTTTAATGAAATGCAACTGTACTTGTACTTCATACTTAACGATTCATGTTATGCTAAGTTGTTGTGTTGTGAAAATGTTGTTATGTGAATTGAATAACATGAATGATGAAATGATTAATCAAACATCACAATAACTACCGATTTGCAAAAAAAGATTGGAGAGCATGGCATTACTATGAGTAGCCTATAAATATCGATGTCCCCTAAGATATTTTACATTAAGAGTATTCGCATAATGACGAGTTTTCAGAGGGCGAGGCAATTTTCAGGGCATTATTCTAATCTAAAAAAACGTAAATAACAAATAATTTCATTTTTCCACCATTTACCAAAACAAACACTAGATTATTTGCAATTTAAGATTTTTGGGCATGAAAAGGTATGTTGGGCGAAATGACTTATGTCTATGAAATTTTCACTCGCTTAAAGAAAATGAGTCGAAACTCGTCAATATAAAAGTTCTAGTTCTCATTTCAGACGACCCGGAAGCGCCATCATTAATAATGTCGCAGGATCCCATGACTGATCACTGCAATTTATGAGGTCACTATCCAAATAAATGAAACCAATGCAGCATGTTTGTTTCCATTCCTCTCAATCACTCTTTCACCTGAAATTAGATTACTTAAAGAGAGAACATTGTCTCATTTTTAAAAGTCGACCATCGTTCTCGATCATGCTGTCCCCGTAAATAATGAAAGGAAAAATAAGTTGTAATAGTACATGTCTTTAATCAAAGAAAATAACTAATAATTCTCTGCAAACTGTTTTGGAAATCGTTTTTACAAACAGGCTAGATGTGATGTGAGGGCTCCACACAATGTCATACTTCAATTTTTAATACTTTATACAACTAGAAATTTGTGCTATATTCTATCATTACACTGAAACAGTTTGTGTAATATATCTCCTGTCTGTAAAATGAAAAAAAACTGTCTATCCGTTATATCCAAAACAAAAGTGTTTTGCACTCGCGCATTCACGTTATTCTTTGTCATTTGCCCTTTTATCGAATTCTCTATACTTTACTGATAACGTGCACTGATTTTTTTTTGTTACGATCGCCCGTCTTATTTTTTTTTCTTTTTCCAAAGCACTCTCAAGTTTACCATTTGATTGTACCTCCCTCTCAAATTACAGTTCAAAATTAATAGTTACAACCCTGGCTCAATTTTAAAAGCCTGTGAATGGACATTCGATTCTTTTAAAGAATTTGAGTTTCTATGCAGATATCGAGTACCTACATTGTATTGTTTTATTCACTAAAACTCGCATTATTGCAAATTCTAATTCCTGGAACTAAACGTTTCTCAATTTTGTAAATATTTCACAGTAGAAATGCATCGTATCATTTATTTAATTAAATTATTCGTTTGTTCTCATTATTTCATTCATGGTTGGTTTCTAGATTTAGATGCAATTTGAGGGGTGTTTGGGCAAGATGATTATTATTCCTTAATTTTCCACATATATACATACACGAATTATCAAGTAATCTTATAATTGTTGTTTAAATAAGAAATTTTGTTTATTATTATTTAAATGAATATACCTTCATATTCAAGATTCTTAACGGTTCAGTTCCTGACCATTCAGCAAATCAGGCATAAGCCATCCCCCTGACTTTACAGAACTGTCCGTGAGCGGTCCTACTAATTATGCGCAATCAAATGCCGATGCGCCACTGAAGCCGCTGGTACAGGCTGCGGCATACTGCTTACGCGCCGCGTTTGCGTAATACGCTCTGAAGGCTTAAGGCCTTTTTCCTCCCACGACGCGGCCCAATTATATTTGATTTGTATATATCATCTTGCCAATATATGTTTTAATCCATATTCTAAATATGGGTAAACATCTCAGTACTATAAGATTTTGGAGCATTTATTGTTTTCTGCAATTATATATCCTTAATATATCATGCTTTATATCTATGTATGTATATCAACACGTATTATATTTTCAACTATATGACATACTTTGAAAATAGAATTTTACAATATACAAAGAACTATGTAAAACATGGAACTATATGAATACTTCCATGTTTTAACATTTTTCTTTTCGATGTAATAAATTTTCACATTTTTTTCCAGGAAATTTGTTTGTTTTGTGTTTGCACGTCATTTCTTGATATAATATCATGGAGAGTTATATCACTTGTTGAATTCACTACAAAATACTAATAACAGAATTTTCATGACATGGACAATTTTTGCCAACCATTTATGGCAGTGATCAAACCTTCCAACAGACTTGTTAAATTACATTCACCTTTTTGAAACTGAGGCAAGGGTGCCTCCTTAATGTCAGAATTTGAATATATACGTCCGTTGTCAGCCAAGCAGTTCACAGAATAATGTGATGATGATTTATTCAATAGTTTTGTATGTATATCGTATTTGATATGTATGCATGTATGGAATTAATTCTGCCTTTTTAGTCCATATTTCACTGTTTATCTTAGTTTATTTTGTGCTGAACTATAAACAGCAAATTCAGTTCAAGAAACTTCACCGAAGGTAGATTTCTAATGTTATTCATAATTTCTGACATTTGTCCTTTAATGCACTTTGTACCACAGTGTAACAAGTTCAGTATATTAAAGTTTAGTTTAACAAATCATACTCCAGTAAATTCATTTCTGAAGTTTGGATGTGTTATTTCCGTGATAATCCCTTCATTTTATATTTCTTAAATTTCTTGACACAGTCACATAGCTTATTTTGAACTTTACATTACTGCAAATTTTAGGTTTACTTAAAAGTATTAATCAAAGTATGTAAATTATATTTATTTCCTTATGTAGCATATTCCTGTATTTGAACTACTTGGAGCAAGCATATGACACTTATGTAACCCTTGTCACCCCTATGAGTCACGTAGACTGTTCCCTTTCAATCAGCCTTCGATTGCCAGCTGGACCATACCATCAACCATTGAGAGGGGGTAAGAGGGGGGTACTGGCACATTATCTAACTTCTTTGTCAAGTACAGAATTTTGAAATTTAATCTGTTTTTTCATTGTTTCAGTTTGTCCTTCATGCATTTAACAAGGATGTCTGGAATTATACTGAGTCATATCTGTGTGAGAACAAACAAAAAGGATTTAACTTCATATTTAATCTTTCACTCGCTTCCTGTACAACAGTGACATGACTGGATTAGTCAGAACTGGCTCCTACCCCGCCCCCATCCCCATCACCACTTTTCTGTCCATGTGGCAACATTAAATCTCATGCGGTCATTGTGTTTTCATGTTGCAGACATACTTTTTCTTTTATTTATACGTTTGTTTAATGCCCAAGTATGGTTTTGGTCAGTCAAACAACTTTTTTGTCAATCTTTCACAAAGTATTCTATTGTAACACCAGACATCACAAAACTGCATCAAACCTACTGAATTTTTTGAAAGTGACAAATTGTGATGCTTAAATTATCAGAGTGCAGGTCGCAGCATGTACATTACCCATGGGAAATGTCCGGATTCCCCCCCCCCCCCCAAATCCCTCGGACACTTTACATTTGAGTGGTTTCTCAAAAATGGAAGTTTGCTGAAAATGGAGTGTCAGAGCAAGCAATTTTCAGGGCAGTGAGAGATTGTATAGGTCTGTCTAACAAAACATCATAGCAAAGAATTTCATTTTTTACCATTTACCAAAACAATACTTTGGTTTTAAAAGTAGACGCTTGCACAAATTTCAAGAGCAACTACACACATGTATTAGAATATACATAGAACTTATGCTTCCATCTGAGATATGTGCTTGATAATTAACATGACTTCTGTGTATCAGTGATTTATGATTTACATGCAGATGTTCTATATGAGTTTTGTAAGCATTGGTGTGCTGTTTTATCATGCGTGATTGGAAAGAAACAAATATGGTTCTACTGATATGCTTTAAATTTGGATTACATTGAATGTTAAATGCATATTTGGTTATATTAAAATCCTGTGTCGGAATATCTTAGAATTGATATACCCTGGAGTAAACTAATCATTTAGCGGTTTATTTTCAAATTTATTTTATTTATTTATTTATTAACGTCCTATTTAAAAGCAGGGTAGTCCCGTTCAGAGCCAAATAGGCCTGCTTTACAAGGGAGCCCTGCGTTATATTATATACAATGAATTACACAAATATGAAACTAAAAATATACACATACATAATAAAACAATAATGGAAAGCAAAAGAAAAGGCAACAAAAAATAACATGAAACGGAAATAAGTTATTATATTCAAACTAGTGAAATCACGAATCAAAGGGAAGACTGATATTGCCGGAGGCATTTTTTGAAGATTTGTAATGAGGTTGAAGACTGAATATATATTGGTAATGAATTGTATAATTTACTGGCTGTATATGAGAAGGACTGTCTTTTAGATTCTGTTCTTTGTTTTGGTAAATATAACAGATTGGAATAAATGAATATTTAAAAGAGGTGATGTGTGTGTATACTTTAAAAAATGATGAATTGAGGTTGCTCATATGTGCTAGCCACATTTAATGATTTTGTAAGATTATGCTTGTGTCATTAAAATGTATTACAAATCAACATGTTAGTAATTTTACTCAGTGCAAGATAAAAAAAGAGATAGAAAGAATGAAGAGACAGTGCTGTGATGCCAGTGCATATCACTAAATGTAAACAGAGGAGTAAACCAGGAATGTAGAAATGAAATTATCATATCATTTGCATGATTATTCAAGGGTATGTTCTTTTATTATTCATTGTTATTATAAGCAGAGATGTTAGACCAGATGGTGACATCATTGTGACACTGAAGCATGGATGAAAAAGTTGCCAATTCAATGGAGACTTGAGTGAATGATTAGAAATAGCAAGATCAGTTGTCTGAAATGATCATGATTAGGACTAAAAAGAAAATTGTTGTATTGGCGTATTAACCTGCCCGACCCTAAAAATATCCCCGACTCTACGTTTTTTTTCTTTCTTTGTATTACTATTGATAGTATCGATATGCGATCGAATTGAAAACCCGGAAGTGTTGCGGACAGAACAGTGATTTTCCCGCCGTATGCACGCGTACAACGTACTTCGTAAGCTTCTGTTTGGAGCCTCGCTAGCTATAGCCTCTAGCCGCGCTACATCATTTGTACTAGCGATGATCTAACTTGTTAAAGACACTATATAACACTGTGGAAGACCCGTTAAAAAATTGTCGAACTTTGCTATCTGACATATCTGACAGTGTTTGAATGGACAAATAAACACCCTAGAATACAAAAGTTTGGACAGTTATACTGTCACTAGTACATTATGTGCAGATACAAATTGGCACATTAATTTTATATCGGGCGATAGGAAATTCTGCAACACAGCAGTCTATGGAGAAAAGCTGGAATGGTCTCTCAATGATTTTCACTTTTTTAAAGCACTTAATGATTGTTTTACACTGCAATTTTTTCAGGGTTTCATTTTTGACTGTATCAAAGACATTAGTAGCATGGGGAATCATGTAGCTCAGATTTTTTAAACTGGAAACATTGTTATACAGTGCCTTTAAACTCAACATGGCGTCTTACGCAATAAAGGTAACGGGCACACTTGGGCCAAAAATTATTTTCAGTGTCCTTCTCAACTTTGTCTTGAATGATGTCATTGATAAACTATTGCAAGAAATAGCGGCTTCCGAATTGGCTGATTGTAGGTTTTTAGTTCATAAAGTAAAAGCATTGGGTGCTGATAGTGGCCCATTAAAAAAAAAAAACACTGCCCGACCTACCCTATTTTTCAGTGAGCCATTACTCCAGTACTACAATTTTTTTTTAGCGGTTATCTAAGACAAATAAAACAGTTGTCAATATTCCAAGATAAAATCATTCATGAAGCAGTTGATGGGCAGTAATGTACCAGAAAATTGGAATATTGCTGTCCAAACAATTGAAGAATAAAGATTTGTTTTATGGTCATGGCATAGTATGATGGAGGACATAATTCTGTACACCAGGAAATAACTCAGAAAAATGACATGCAATTCAAAAAAAGGGGTTTCTCATGTAATCATTGTTTATTCCGAGGAATAATACTACATGAAATGATTTCAGAAAGACTTTGCAGATGATGTTGTTATTGTGTCGCACAACTCAAAATGGGTTCCTAAATTTGTGCACTTTTGCATCAGCTGTGTAACTTGCACTGAGCAGTTATTTGTGCAAGTGCATTCAACAAATTATGATGTGGAAACTGCATGCTTATATGTCAACAACTCCAAAAAATATGATGTTGGAGGGGTTTTACTGTAAATCTTCATACTTTTGGAACAATGATTTGAGTGTGAATTTTGGTGTGCAGATATAAGACCTGTGCAGAATGATATCACTTGATGATACTATCAGAAGGCAAGAATTATAATTGAATATCTAGACTATTTAAATTTATCTTTTCTATTTATAAAACAGATAACAACTTGTTTTACCATACAGGACATTTCAGCATTCTATTTGACAAGCATCATTCTGCCTCTAAAAAAGGTTAATTCTGTGTTATTGACTACTACTTGTGCATACATGTATTATCTTCTTACAATTCTATAAAATGGCCATAAAAAGATTTTAAAAGTATGGTCACAAGACTGAAAAAAGTATTGTCAAATGTCAAAATTTTCAGTACAAAATTGATGTTCTTTCTTTCAAGACTTAAAGGTATTGGCTAACATTTACCACAGTTAAAAAAATCTGAGCCACATGATTCCCCATGCTACCAGTGTCTTTGATGAGGCTTAAAAATGAAGCCCTGAAAAAATTGTATTTGAAAATGATTATTTAGTGCTTTAAAAAAGTGAAAATGGTAAGTTGACCAGATTCACTTACCCATTTCCTCCCATAGACTTACTGTGTGTACACCTAGGCTATTAAAACTCGCCCCGAGTTTTAATTGTTTATTCATGCATAACTTGCCGTTGGCAGTGTAACTTTCCGAACTTTTGTATTCTAGGGTGTTTATTTGTCCATTTGAACACTACTATGTAGCTCAGATATCAAAGTTTGACAATTTTTTAATGTTAGCCTATCACTTTAATTCTCTGTTGTTGAATACTTGTGCATACATGTATCATCTTCTTACAATTCTGTAAAATGGCCATGAAAAGGTTTTAAAAGTATGGTCACGAGACTGAAAAAAGTATTGTCAAATGTCAAAATTTTCAGTACAGAATTGATGTTCTTTCTTTCAAGACTTAAGTGCCTGCTTTGTCTCTGGAAATCACTAAGTTTAGAGATAAATACCAGAATGTTATTTCATAATTTTGTTAATCTGAGTGTTGCACAATAATTTATCTGGTTCTGCTCTTGTGTTTTTATTTTTCAGGAAATAGTACTAAAAAAATTATCCATAATTTATCCATAAATTATCCATTATCCATATCACTTTACAGTTTATACAGGTGTATCTCTTAATAAATAAAAGCAATAAACCATTAAAATATACTGTTTGATTTGTGTGTTATGTGTTAGTAATGAAACAGTGTGTCAAGCAGAAGTTATGATTCTGGTACTGTAAATGTGGAATATTTCACTGTGCGAATGTATTCGCACATTTCACGCTTGCTGATGCTAAAATAAAAGCACATGTATATTTTTGCAAAGCTAAACTTTTGGGGTTTTTTGGTTTTTTTTTTATTTATCTTTAACGTTTTCTGATTGGTGTTTGGACTTGGTTTGGACAGTGTGTGCATGCGTGGCCATTTAGTGACTTAGCATTGTGCCCTGAACTGACAGTTACCCCCAAATCTTTCTTAACTTATTCCTGTTAGTTGCCGGCTACATCTTCCTTATTTTGCAATTACGCTGCCGCGCGAAATTTTTTGACCGCGCCATTCTCTGGCTTTTTACTTTCAAGTCTCGTGCATCATTTAAGACCATTTTCGAAAAAATCGGACGTACCGTTACGACGCTGCGCGACTTTTCATACATGCATGCAACTCCAAAATTGCTCAAAAACATGATTTTGTGTACAAAATCAATGCAAATTGTGTTTTCAGCCAAAAATCATAAATGTATGATTATTTTTACTTTTACTGGCTGAAATGGATTAAGTTTATGCTGTTTATGATCGCAAAAGTATCCTTGGCAAAGTCCATCGGAAAAATGATAAAACCAAAAGGTCGAAAAAACAAAGAAATACATAAGAAATTCACAAAACAATAAAATACATAGGAAATTAATTCTGATTCGGCAAATGTTTTTGTAGATAATTGTTTGAAATGTCAAAATGAATATTTTCACCAAAAATTAGCATTCTACTAGCTATTGTAAGTGAGATATAGGCAAAAACATAATTTCATACACTTATTTGCATAATTAATTACTTAAAAATATAACAAATCAATTTTTTGAAAATTTTACTATACAGTCTTGTAGTTTACATCCGGCTCTATGTGCGTGCAAATTTTCGCAGCGATCGCGCGATCTGCGGCCGAGATCTTGGGGGGGATAAGTAGACTAGAAATAGCCCGGTTATTTTAGGGTTAAGTTGTCTTATTAAACACCCTAGGCTTTAAAAGTAACACTTTCAATGTCATTCCATCTCAATTTTGGTCAATTTATATCTGTATGTTATGCACCAATGCAACACCTGCACCTTTACTATACAACTCTACTTGTAATGGACACAAGAGGGTGCTACACAATGTGATACCCCAGGGTACAGTGGTATCCCAAGGTACAGTATCTCATGTCCATCTTGATATACATGTACATGTACATCACTTGTCAGGTGTTTGGTCCCTGCAATGACACGCCCAAGGTACACTTGCAACATCTTGTTCAAAGTTGTTTCAGTGTCAAAGCAACCAGAGTTTGCAATACAGTGGACTCTCGTTATAAACTCCTCAAGACCAGGACAATTACTTTTGTCAAATTGAATTTTTTTTTATCAGGGTTGCAAAAACAACAAAATACAAAGAAAATTTTTAATTTGGGACCGGAAAAATTTGTTTGTCATATCGAGATTTTGTTATATCACCGTTCTTTATAATGAGAGTCCACCCTATAAATGTAAGCGCCTTGAGTGCTTGCCAGCTGAGGTCTATGCCCTCAACAATATACTGTGATGACCATTGTCCAGCGACTCACACTTGGGTACTCTCCCACCAAAGAAGTGGATGAAGTGAGACCATAGAAAATCTAGGCATCCGGCCAAAGTCTGGAAAAAGCTTGTTTTGATGTCAGCAAGCAGGGGGTGTTGACATTTGTTCAAAAAAATGTCCATTCAACCCAACCCAACCCAAGATTATCAGCATTCTACATTTATTTGAATGAAAGTGCATCAGGAAAGAGTAGGTTTGATGCCTTCTTGGGTATTTCAGAATGGGTTTGGACAGTTTTAAGTCATTTGCCCCAACAACTTTTCAATACACTAACCCCTGACCATAACCATGACCATGATGACCCTAACTGTAACCCTAACCCATACCATAACAAAGACCATAACTGTCACCCTAACCCCATCCCTTTTCTGAACTGGAAACTCAATGGCAATGAACGCACACACACACTAACAAACATACACATGTGCACACTGACAAACACACAAAGAAACACACACCAACATAGATACACACACATACTTAAAACTATCATGTCCATGAGATACATGTGTGTTCAAATATGCACATAAATAGGCCAATTTGTGGGGGGGGGGGTGTTATATTGCATTCTACATCAGACTTTTTCAATAGATAATTTAAATAGCTTGGTTTTGTCAATAACATCTTTATTTTAGTGAGCCAGATTGCACTACAGTGAACTCTCGTTATCAAGAAGTCCTTGGGACCCATGAAATTTGTCTTTATAATGACATTTCTTTTCATCAGGGTTGCAAAAACAATATAATACAAAGGAAATCCAAGATATGCGACCACAGATTTTACTTCTTTATAATGAAATTTTGTTCTATCAGTATTCTTTATATCGAGAGTGCACTGTATGTTGTAGCTCAAATGTGGCTAGAAGAACCTTTTATGTTTATGTGTAGTTTACTAGTTTCCATCTTTGGATTTCTGGTCTCACCTTAATAACTGGTCACTGATAACTGCCAGTAATTCAGGGGTTCATGAATATGAGATGCCCAACTCATTCTAAGTAACAAAACCATAGTTTCAAATAAGTTTTTCGTTTCACAACACAAACATAACCGCTCAAGCATCCTCAAATACAACACGCTCCACTCTATAACACAATTTATAAATCAATTTAAAACAAACCGCCACCAAAAGTATCATTTGTTTGGCTGACTTTACGTCTATATTTATTTGTCACAAAAATAATAAAACCATACATTTAGTGTATTTTATATATATTTATATATTTATATATATATGGCCAATGCTAATTGTCAATCATATATAATACTGCAACAATAACGAACAGGATAAGTTGTACATATTAGCAGTGTTGTCTTAAGACTAAATGCTTGTTTTAAGTGATGGTGAGGAACAGTTTACACATGACTTGTACCTTTTTCAAGCATTACAACTTTTCTTACTAAACTGGCAGTGCTTAGCTGTCATACCCGTGTTTACAAACCACTCCAGTTACAAAACTTGTTAATGATTAAATTGTAAAATACATGTATCAGTTGTTTAAAAGAGCATGATTTGTTCTGTACATGAAGAAGTAGGTCTACAGTCAAACCCAAATAGGAATTATTTGGTGCTTATACACATATTACTGTAATATGACAGCTTGAAAATAATACTAATCATACAAATTGAAATCTGTGAAAAAGTACTATGTGGTTATCAAATTCTGTGTCAACAAATTTCCTCAAATGACCTATACCATCGATCTTGCAAACTTGTTTCAAAAATATCTTTCACTTTCTTTTCAAGTCTTTACAAATTTTCAGAGAAGAAACATGAAATAAAATCACCAATCTTGTTTGATACATTCCTTTTTATGAAAATCTTTCACTGAATTGAATCAGTGATAAGTTTTTTTTTCATGTGGGAACATACTAACCATATACACTATTTAGCTCCAGGCAAAAAGAGCATTATTGCAATCACAACTCTATGGACTTAGCAGTGTTCTTGCTGTAGACCAAAGATTTATTTACTTGATTTCAAACTTAATACGCTCTATACACAGGTGTCATATCATCAAACAAGTCTGTCACTGTCAGATGCATTCAATATTATCTGTCATATGCAAAATTTTGTTATAGATGAGCTTAATGTAACCATAAGCAATACTCTTATTGTACTATCACAGTTTATGATGAAATTAGTTTACTTTTCATCTCATAATTGTTAGGCATGAATCCATACATATGATTTGAATGCTTTCAAAATGCAGCAATAGTCTATTCCAGTAGTATACGTTGTGCTTAGAAATAAGCGCTAAGTTAGTAAAACTGTTTCCTGTCACTACCATAGAAGTTACTGTATATATTTCAATTCAAGCAAACAAAGACACAGAGGGAGATCCAGTATAAGAGGAAATACATGTTACAGAAAAATAATGTTTGAAGATCAGGTCTAACGATGTAATGATAAGCATTCTCATGATCAGTGGTTCTGTAAAATTAAAATATCGGTACTGCACAATAATATAAAAATCTAAAAAATGTCTTGTCATGTTTATTTTTCAATCAAAATCTCAATCAAAACAAGAATATGAAAATATCATTATCAAATGACCACATTTGGAGTCCTTTAATAAAGTTTGCCTGATATTTTAAAGTTTGACAGGACCACTGAACACGATGCTACTGCTGGGATCTGTAAACCACGGCTCCACACTCTCATTTTGGGCTGTTTGCCTGATCCAGCAAGCAAACTTTCTGTTTTCATTCATTTAGTTGCCCGATGAAAATTTTCACTTGCCCAAGTGAACGAAATACTTGTTAATTGTGTTACTTTAGAGATACAAATTGTAACTTGTTGCAAGTATTTTTACACATTCTACTTGGTTGGAATTTTTACACAAAATTGAAACTGACTAAAAAAAAACACAAGCGTTTAAAATTCTCTTGATTTTACACTTTAAAAATTTTATTTGCCCATCGCCTGCCCAGAAGCAACATATACTTGTCCCGGGCAAGCAGGCAAGTGGAAAAGTGCTAGTGTTGGGCCCTGTGTAAACACCTGAATGATAATTCATATTAATACAGTATTTCTAACATTGTACACATAATACTCAGATATTGCAACAACTTGAGTGTGATGAAGAAATGTACCAATCTAGGAAACAAAAATGTGGAAACACTTTGTAAAGACAACAAATTGTTCATATGAGCTGCCAAAAAAAATTAAGAGGATAATACCTCCAGGAATAAACACAGTGTCAAGCTGAATTAGCTCCAATCAGCACCTTTAAAACAAACACTTCAGCAAAATTTTGTTTCACAACTTAAATCTGCAGCCTATTAAAAATAAAACAAATTTTATATTAATGATGTAAAATAACGGACAGCGCTTACTAATTTTGTGCACTGCAATGTTAAGTACCAGGTCTACTACATACTTATTCACTGTTTCTTTGCAATATATTTTGTATGCTAATTTGTTTTATCTTGATTGTTTAGTATACAATTCCTTCCGTCAAGATAACTCAAGTGGACTTTGTATTTTGATCCCCAGGTTTCCATCTGAGTTATGAGTTGTATTGTTATGGTTTCAATCATCAATATAGATCATTCAACCCTCTATCTGCCATAGTTGAGTTTTGTTGCAGTCGTACAATTAAAGGAAGATGTAGCCGGCAACTAACAAAAATAAGTTAAGAAAAAAATTGACATTGTGAGTATTGTGAGAATTATGGTACATAGTGATAAAGAAAGCCTAAATAAGGGGTACTGGGTGAAACGCCATTTTAGGTGTTTGGTATCATGGTATGACCGTTTGTTGCATAACATCCTATTCCTAATCCTGGCTATTCTGCACCACAATGTAAAGGTAAGAATACAGAATATTGCAGGGTTTGAAGAATTTCCTAACTTATTCCTGTTAGTTGCCAGCAACATCTTCCTTTAAATTAGACCACTTTAATAATTATTTTGATTAGCTAAACATTAATAACAATGGTTGTCAAGGCTTTGCCTCAAATTAAAGATAAATGACATGATTGGGGTAGTCCTCAACTTGGGCTGAAACTACTGTAGAATCAAGTAAACTATGCAAGGATTCTCCTGTGAAAATCTTGTAGTCAAACGTCGACTCATTCTAAAATAAACAATGTCAATATCACTCGTAGCACGGAAACCTGCTGTGTGGCTCTCTATGGGGCTTATTTTTATCGTCCCCGGATAAAATTAAGATACTACTATGTTTATGCTTGATTCTCCTTAAGTAAACAAATAACAGACAAATCCTCCCAGGTGGGAGATCCACTCCTGTTAGTGTATAGTTGGTATATATTTCAACTCATTTGGTTCTTGAGGCATTTTCAAGTGTTCCCAATCATGTCACTAACCTTTAATTTGCAGAGTTAATGAATGGCTCCAAAGAGTACAAGTATATTGAGAGTAAGTAATCATATTAATATTATTCTTGATATGGTACACTTCCAAAAATTCACATCAGAATTATTTTCCTCTGCAACATTCTCCTTGTCATCATAATGGTTGAGTTGCTTATAAAAAGCTTCAAAAGAATGGATAAAAATGGAATTCTACTTTTCTTTGTTTAAAATTATAAAATAAGTACTTAAGAGTGACAATTCAAAACCAGTTCGGATGTTACAGTTACAGAGTGTACATCAAATCTGGTTGTTGTAGTTGGACCAAAACTAAAAGGTATAATTTACTAAGAATGAAACAAACCTTAAAAATGATTTTACATTTCTCAATAAATGTTGATCTATCATTAAAATGTACATGTATACATTTATTAATAACACACAACATCACATTTTTGCACTAGAGTTTGTTTGCATACTTTTTCTCATTTTGGCAGTGAGTTTATAGACGACACATTTCCAATATAACATCATCAGTTGCAGGTTATCAGTATTACAAGGTTACTACCAGTTTACAGAAGAAAAAAAATGATTTGCCATTCTCATGACAAGTTAATTATTTGAGAAACACACAGTTTCTCATCAAATTGCAATACAATTGATGACAAGATATCTACATTTAAATGTACACATTGAGGAAAGCACGCTGGCTTGTGAGTAATGAATGGAGAACAAATTGACATATTATCACTCACTGACTTTCTTAAATATATAAACATGACAAAGTATATGTCATTCTCCAAATTTACTTCAAAACATTACTCCAAGAAGGAAGCCTTCACATGAGAACAATTATTTATTTCACCATCACATGATTAAAATAGAACGTGGCAGTGTTTTGCTCATAATATAATATATTCAAGAATAGAATGAATTACAAGAAATACATGTTAATGCCATTGATCAGTATACATGTACATTCCCGTAACAAGAGCTTTGAAAGTGATGCTAGTAGTAATTCATGAAAAGGCCTGACAAATTGCCTGATAGTAAATTGCCACGGCCTGGATTCAAGATTAAGTTTGTCTGAAATCTGGCATCCTTGCTTTGATCCTTCCTGCCAAATGACTTGTGTGTTAACTTTCTCTCCTGAAATGGAGAAAATATGCTGATGATCAAGAAATAAAAGAGTCTCTTCCACAGTGTATTTTCACAGCCTTTTTTTTCATGATGAAAGAATGATTAAAATCTGAGTAAAGGCATATTCTCACAAAACACGCCACTGTACAGTGAAACAGTCAGTACCTACACATAGGATTGTCAGAGATATTAAACTCAATTTTTCATGTTAGAGGTGCTACATAAATAAAACAGGGGACGTTAAAACGTTGGGATTACGTCAATGTATCACAACACCTACAGATTGTTAATCACATATAACCCTTTTGTTAATGAATCAGGACAAACAAAACAGTCAACTAACCAATATTGCAGTTATCTTTGTCAAATGATACATTCAGAAAAAAAGTGCAAAATATATGAAATGATTCTACGAAGGTCTAACGAGTAAGAGCTGTTTTTGAAAAGACCATTTCTCTCAAATCTCCACCTAAGAGCTGATAATAACAATAAATCTGTCTCCTTGCTTTCAGTTTCAAATGATTTGCCAAATTTTAAATATCTTTCTCATCATCCAAACTCTCACAAGTAATATCATCTCTCCAGCTTTGAGATGAGGAGAACAACCCACAGGTAGCTGGCTCATCTCCTTACCATCTACACAACACTACTGTTTCTCATTCCGAGGGGAAGGTTTGATTCTGTCCCTATACAATCTATGGTCTTCATGAAATTCAGCTCTTGAGATCCTGTCAATTCAAAACAACATGCCTATAGTCACTGGTTGAAGTAACTGATGTTACTTCTTTGCTTATTTATGGTGCATCTGACTTGGAACAAAAAAATAAAGCGTATACCAGATAAGTGCTTCATTTTTGCCGACTATCCACCGGCACATTAGTGTCTCGATGACTAGGACCAGTTGTACATTCCGAGAGTCTTAAATATGTTTCAATGGGATCATAGTCTCTTGTATTCATATAGTCTGAAAAGGAGCCCGTTTTGCTCCTCATCGGTGATGAGTTCTCTTGCATTAAATTGCTGTGTCGTGCTGGCGAACTATTCTGTCTCGCTGGTCTGTGCCGCGTTCTGTTCCCATTCGGCCGATGCGTCGGCGAGGAATTCGGCGACATATTACTAAAATGCATCAAGTCCTGGGGTTCTACATCGATCATCCTTTCCGGTTTGACGGAAAAGTCAATCCAAGCGGTAGGCTCCGATAGGTGTCTTTGCAGCTGGCGCGGCGATACGCACCGCAGCACCCCGAGTCTGGGCAATTCCGGCGACCGCCACCTGTCCCTGTTCTCGAGGCAACTCGTGATGTACTCGCTTGAAACATAAATATCCTCCTCACCGCAGTTCCGTACAGTCAAACCACACGGCACCGTGTGGATTCTGTGCATCCTCATATTGGGTTTGTTGTCATTACCACACACAAAGTTTGAATTGCAGTCTGCGAGCGGCAGCGACGTCGTGTCCACGCCACCGTCGCCTTTCGCTTCCTCGTTTCCCACATACCCTGCGTTCAAGAAGGCACTTTTCTCCGTCGGTTGCATTTCACTCAGGCTCCGCAGCAGGGCGGCCGGCACGTAACCCAGCTCCCTGCGGTCGTTGTGACCGAACCACCAGTTCTTGTTGTCCTTTTGTAAAACAGTCAAGAGTTCTCCTTCACAGAATGATAACATGACAGGGTCAGGGGCAGCATAGTCCTGGATTGCAATGTATTCCTTGTGTTCCACATGGAGAGGGATGTAATTATGGTTATCTCTGGGCTGAGGTAGGGGCAGTAACGACGTGGTGATGGTCACCGGAGTTGTTCTTAGTAGGGGTTCCTTCAACACAAGACCTGCAGAAATACAAACACACCACACGAGAATTAACAGGTTGCAGAAAAACAATGAGAAAATATGTGTGTGTATGTACAATTACAATTCAATCGGTGAATTCACAAAGGGCCCAAGTTCACATAGTCCACAATGTAGACTTGGGCCCTTTGTGAAGTCACTGACCCACCTATTACATATTCTTGTTGTGCTTTCCTAAAATCCACAAATGGTTTACAATTTGCTTGTACCAATCTTAGTCAACTGTCACTGTCAGAACTTCTAAGCCATCCATTTTTAAGTTTAATATCTCACATATAGACATCTCTCCCTTATCATCCCCACAGTATATGAAAATACAGAATATATAATTGGGCCACTACTACCATAATAATAATATTAATAATAATAAAAATGTCTTATTTACCCAGGGTAGCCACTTTAGTCAAAGAGACTGCTCTACCAGTGGGCCCTCCATAACATAAATATTACTATTACCCTTCTTTGTTCTATAATACAGCTGAGCGCCAAAAGTCTTTGGTATGACCCGGCCAGGGCTTGAACCCGCGACCTTCCGGACGTGAGGCAGATGCTCTAACCACTAGACCACACACTGGGGATGGTACTCTAAAAGTTAGGTCAAGTGAATTGATGAAAATTTTCTACATCTGAATTTTTGTGTCTTCTTTCATTCAGGAACAAATGAGAAGCTGCTTAGAAGCATATATCTCAAAGAGCTATTTTCAACTTTTACCTGATTCATCTAGTGGCGTGGTCCTGTAACACTGGACTAGGTTTCGGAGATCACAGGCCTGAATGTCCCGGCCTCTGTCCTCGCTCCGGTCTCGTCTGACGTAGAACATCGACTCTATAGTCTCAATTAAGTAGTGGTTGACGTGGTTACGGGTACACACAGAGATGACAAAATGACCTATTAGAAATCAAACAAAACAAATTTTACTTTATTTGCAGTGTTCTTTAGTTATTTAATGCAGTAAAAAAAATATTTATATCATATAACACAGGCCATTTAGTGATTCTGAAATTTGTTTGTAATGCAAGAGTCAAAATCACCCAACTTTTTTTGCCCATAGATATTGGTACAAACTCCAAGGCAGAAAAAGTGCATATATAAGAAAAAAAAAAAAATAACTGTATATGCTGAATATTTCGCAGTGGTTGTATTTTCGCGAATTTTGCAACTTACTGAATGCGGAAATTTTCGCTTCTTGATATTCCTGTACAAAGTGAATGCAAATGTAATAAAATCGCAAAAAAATATACTTTCACGAATTCTTCGTCTTGAAGCAAAATCACGAAAATATATACATGCAAAATATATGGCGTATACAGTACCTACATGTACATGTATATGGCATGATGTTCATGGAGCAAAATATTACATTAGTTTTGCTTTTTTTTAAGTAAGTTTTTTTTTGTATTTTAAAATGCATCATTTTTTATCGTTCCTCTCAACAAGCACATGTGAAATGCGAAGTGCATGTGTCCAGTAATATGATACTTGTGCTTAATCTGCTGCCTACAGGACCCCCCCCCCTTAAGTGCCATGTATTATCTCTATGGAATTTACAGAATCTCAAAGTCAACAGGTTAACACCACATGCAGGAACTATCCCTTTAAAGGCATTGTATAACGTTTCCAGTTTAAAAAATTTGAGCTACAGGATTCCCCATGCTACCATGCAGTGTCTCTGATATGGTCTAAAAATGAAGCCCTGAAAAATTGCAGTTTAAAACAAT